>JACCGJ010004203.1:0-24646 GCA_013407085.1 Atriophallophorus winterbourni
GGTGTACTCCAGGATATTGTTGCCAAGCTTGTATGAATGAGAAAAGCTTAGCACACGACCAATGTGCATGATTTGAGACTTCTGCATGTTTAGCGTTAGGTTATTTTCAGATAACCACATTTGCACAGCATCCAAGTCACTTTGAAGCACACTGCAATCCTCGGCAGTGCTGATTTTTTTCCATATTTTTATGTCATCTGCGAACAGAACCATCTTACGGCCGCGTGGTGTTGGCAGGTCATTCATATAGATCAGAAACAGTATCGGTCCAAGCACGGATCCCTGTGGAACACCGCTAGTGACGTCGATTTCCTTCGATAGTATACCGTCAACTCGAACCCGTATATGTCTTTTGCTGAGATAGTCTCGCAAAAAGTCATACAGTCCTCCAGCAATACCGTGTTTCTTTAGCTTGTTCAGCAGTAAGTTGTGATCAACTCTGTCAAAAGCTTTAGAAATGTCGAAGTAGCATGCATGAATACTGCCTCCGGCGTCCACTACACTAGTCCAGTCGTCCAAACATGTCAGCAAATTAGTTAGACAAGAGCGGTTTCTGCGAAATCCGTGCTGGGCAATTGTCAAGAGTCCGTTCGATTCCAGGTGGCGCACTACTTCTGCAGTGATTATGCGCGCAAAAACCTTCGAAACCGAAGACAGCAATGTCACAGGCCTGTAATTTTTTACTTCAGAACGGCATCCACTTTTGTAAATTGGTGTAATTATTCCCAGCTTCCAATCAATTGGTACCATTCCGACTTGAAGCAATGCGCTAAACAGACGAGATAAAGGTCCCGAGAGCTGCGCATGACAGCTTTTGAGGAGCTTCGGTGAAATTTCGTCTGGTCCCGGAGATTTCTTTGCGTTTAACTTTCTTAAGTGCTGCGCAACCACCATCGGAGTAATTATTATTTCACTCAGAGTGGGACGATCATATCGAAAGCTTGGTTCCTGTTCGTGCTCTGCGGATTTCGGTGCAAATACTCCAGCATAAAAGTCTGCTAACAAATCAGCGGTTTGTTCAACGGATTCTGTGAAACCGGACGAAGTTTTCAGGGCAAAGACTCCTGGTTTAATATTTGTTCTATCGTTTACAAGTCTATACAAGAGCTTCGGATTCTGGTGCATCTGAGTAATCAATTGCGATTGGAACTCTTGTTTATCATCTCGAATTAAGCTGATAACTTTGTTTCTCAGTCGTGTAAATTGTGCCCAAGAATCAGCTGTGTTGGTATCCTTGTGATACTCCCACGCTACTGCCCTTCGTTTCATCCACTTTTTGGTCCTGCTACGTAGCTTAAATTTGTTACGTCGAGGATTTTTCTTCGGGACGAGGTTTGAATGTTTCTCTAATATAAGTTTCAGGTGATGTAGGAGAGAGCGCCAATGACTGTCTGGATCGGAATAATCCAACTGTATGAGACTAATGCTTTGAAGCTCTGCACAAAGGGTACGGTAGTTTACCTTTCTGAAGCATTTCATTCCGTCAAATTTGCGCCTAGCAATACAAACGTAGTAGAATTCTAGGACAACGTGGTCGCTTCGTCCGATCGGCGGTTTATAGATGATAGTTTCTACAGCGGTAGGATCAGATGTAAGTATCAAGTCCAAGGTAGACGGCCTGTCAGCTCCCCTCATACGAGTAAAGCCTTTAACGTGGTTATAGAGGGGTGTGTAATCCAAGACTGCTCGAAGTTCGTGTTCAAATGTCTCTGGTGGATGATCATCACGGTTATATAGCTGAGGAAGTTTGAAGTCTCCCATTATCAAAATTTGAGTGTTATATCGCGTTGTTACATATTGCAAAGCAGTAATCAGTTTATTGTTCAGGTCGAGTTTCGCGGTTGGAGAACGGTAAATCACTCCAATAAAGCACTGGTCACCAGAAGTAAGAGTTATAGAACACCAAAGCGTGTCGGGTATATCCAGATTTTGGTCATTCATAACTCTGCAAATAAATGATTGTTTGCAGTAGAGTGCTGCTCCTCCGCCATCACTCAAACGGTCACGTCGAAATAAAGTCATGCTTGGTAAAGAGAGTTCTAGATCAGAAAACGAGGTAGTAAACCACGTTTCTGTTATGGCAACTATGTCTGGGTTCGTTTCATCACAAATCTCGGAGAGTTCGTGCAGCTTATTGATCAGGCTGTTTGCGTTCGTATAGATGCACTTAATTGTGTTTTTTATGAGTAATGACGGGGTATAAGCTATTTGGTTTAGCAGTTTGCTAGAGAGACTTTGTGTGTTTGTATATGAACAATCAATAAAGTTTGTAGTGTTCATATCACGAGAGGTTATTGGGGGTCCGACTCTGTCAGAGTCGGAATGCTCACTTTTTTTTGAAGTGGCGCATGAGGTTCCAAATGAACTGTGACACTTGGCGTAGGTTGATCAGTACTATCCGTTTGCTGAATTTCGGTTTTGATCCTGGGCAAGCTTAACTTTACGTTTTGGGGTAGATATCTTCTGTTTGACTTCCATTCGCGTTTGACATTATCGGTCATTTCGGTTGTCAAAAAGGTTAGCTTCAGAAGGCTAGGACCTTGCCCTTTATAGTTTGTAGACATCGGCATCCTGAAAGTGCTTACAAGTATGGATGTTTTAACGCCGATCTTTTCAGCTAAGTATTTCCACTGTTTGTGATCGTGCTCAAACTTTTGAGAAGGATCGTCTGCAGCGTAATCTGGAACACCCAGAAGTACGATACTTCTTGGATTATTTTCCTCTCGATTATTCTTTGTCGTCCTTCGCTCCCACCATGGTAGGTCCGGAAGGATACGACTTGTAGAATTGGAAACATCTCTAAGCTTGTAAGCATTTAAAAGTACGTTTTCCACATCCTCAGTTGATTTCAACGTTACTTTTAAAAGACTTGGATCATTTTTGCGGGGGAATTCATGTGACGGTGTAGCCGAACAATTGATGAGGGGGTAACTATGGACAGTTTCATCTGACTACAAAGATTATGCCACTCCACCAAGTCGTGCTTCTGTTTGGCTTCGAATAGCGTTTCCTGTGACTCGGTCACGTTGGTACATATCACACTGAGGTTTATACGTGTGGGTTTTGGCTTATAGTTTGGGTCCTTGTTTTTGACGTTGGCTATGTGGATTTCCTTCTGAAATCCGCGACATGTGTGCAACGCTGGTGAATCCTTCTTAGTTTTGGTCAGATTTTGCGCAGTTATCTGGGCAAATGTCGGCCTGCTCGAATGTGACAAATTCTCTGTTGAATTTTCGGTAGTGGTCTCTGAGTGTGGCAATAATGGTATTTTTGTCGCGTTCATTATGCGTTCATTAAGTGTTATTAGGCTGGATTCTAAGCCATTTAGACGTGTCTCGATTGTGTTATCAGTGGTCTTTGCTTCAGAAGATGTCACCTTTGGTTTGTTTTTGCATACTTGGCAAACATAACAGACACCGGGACAAATGTCTCCATTAATAATCGCCACCACGTCTGGGATCAACGACTTATCACATTTTGCATGCACCTTTGACAAGCAGTCGTAACATGTGACACATCTCGCCTTGGGGCTTACAACCTTTCGGCAAACCGCACACACGCACCGCGGGGTGCTTTGTCTCGTTTTCAGGGTCATTCGGTCAGGAAAATTTCAACGCTGTTCACACGTAGTGTTTCGACCGATCGATCAACAATGAATGGCGTGATGACGGTAAACTGCAGTGATCACGAAGTAGAGTGAAATCTGTAATCAATCCTGCGGTACGTTTCGGGATTTGATCTCAGGATATTCAGGGTAGCTCCAGTCGATGCAGAAGAAGTAGCTCCTTCGAATGGTATCAATAACTAGAGAAACTTGAACAGCAACAACAACTTTTCACGCGTAGATCCGAAATGGGAAAAACACGAAAAATCACAAATTGCACGTATTGCTGAATACCACTACGAAAGTGATTATTCCAGATAGCTGAATTCGAGAGGATTTCAATTACCATTTGCTTCTCCGAAATCTGATGTATTTAGAATGTACACCTCTAGTGTATCTGCGACATTGGAACGCAAGAGTAAGCGTTGATGGATTGCCATACAATAAAACTAAAATCTCCAGCCAAGTTTAACAAGGAACTTTGGTATGTCCGCTTCGGTTTCCGTTGTACACGAAAAAATTGCTTTCAATCATAACAACCAAGGAGCTTGTGCTTGTGATGAAAACTTGCACGCTAAACAGTTTTGCTGCAGTTTGTGAGGAACGTTAAAGGAAATGCGAAGTAACTCATCATTGCAAACGCCAAAAAGCCTAATATTTTATATCATATACAAAACGTTTTTCAGTCATGCAATCCTCAGTACCGTGTTGTACATCGAATTCACTGAATATTCCACAATTCAGAATTTATGTCAATTATCCTTGAAATACGCACATTCTATCTGACTCATAATAGAATTCGTGAAGGAAACATGTGTCGCAATGATAGCACTCAACAAGACGTACACACGTAAAGCGTTTATGCATCTGCACACAACATCTAATAGCGCCAAACTTTGTTATTCCTAAATATTGCTAACCTTCGTTTTCTGGTGATGTGAAAGTTTAGGTAAGCATTTACTCTGAGGGAATGAAATGTGGAATGTTCTAGGCTAAACATTCCCTCAGTGAATAGTCTCTTTAATCAACTATCCACAATTCGATTGTGTAGGGTTTTCTATTCAATTAAACATTTGCTGAAACTTGACATTCGTATTTTCGTGTATAAAAATCAAATTTGCTGTTTCAACAAATGTCTATCATGTGCGATTTTATACGACAAACAGAGCATGTAGGAAACATCAAAATTTAATTTCTAGCTGTAGGCGATTGACTAGCCAGATCAAAACATCTTTTTACCAAAATGTCATTGGCTCTCCGATTTCTGACTAATAGTTTCCTCGAAATGTAGTAAAAGGAAAAGTAAAAATTGCAGACAAATCGTCAGCAATTTACAAAATGTTGTCGACACGAATATTAGTTCTGATCCTGATCGCCTTGTCGGTTGCTTGGGGAAAACCAGCTAACCCTGAGTTGTGCAGCAGTCGTTAATCAACATAAATAAACCCGGACGATAATTTGAGTGTTTATATATCGTAATTGATTCTCATTTATCAACGCACATATATACAATTCGAAACCTTTAGTCATTTCTCTACCAATTTGAGAGTTGAGGATCCTGATCATTCTGTCCACGACTAATGAATCCAAACACCATCCCGTTAGTGGTTCTGCGGGATCAAAGTGGATTTTTTAAAAATGAATTTTTGTTGTTTGCAACCGTTTAACTTCAAAGTTTTTCATTCAAGCCAATCAAGTTAAACATCGAATATTAATGTTGACGAAAATTAATCAAATCTCTGTGAATTTCGATTTCGTGTTTACAGCCAACCGACCATATGCAGACATGTGGGAGATTGGGAAAAAATATATGAGTTTTCCGTTGATAGATTAACGAAAATTTGTCCATCCACTTCGAAGGATACTGCTCAATGCTGCGCACCAAGCTATCGACGTCGCGTGGTATGAGTTTGTTTACTTTTCACAGCTTGCTCAATTCTAAGGTCAATTGAACCGTTGTGATCTGACAGCCCTGCGCACTATTTGTTTATTGCCCAAAAGCGAATGAAGACGGCGGCTGATCGAAATCGCGTATTTTTTTAATTTCGCTTCAACCAATAAAACGTTTGGTTCAACTGGAGATGTCTTTTTCATTACTTAGTTAGTCCTGGTTAGAAATATTATAGATTCTCTGATGTCAATTGCGGCTGATGTTATTGAATTTAATACGGATCAACCATAGGCGATCCTTCGAAAATCTAGATGTACCTCCACTCAGGCAACACATATAGTAAAATTGAAACAACACAGATAAGATACGCACGAACCCTGCGCAAGAAAGCCAGCTAAAAATGTAAAGCGTTTCATATTTTCTTCCGACCGTCAAAGGGTAAGACGGTTGGAGCGTGTGGGAAATTTCGAATCTGTTAGAGTTAGAGTTTGGCTGGTATTTGGTATCACCCTACACTTGCTCAAAGCGAACACCTCTTGCTGCTCTTCCAATCTATGTAACGCCAGTAAAATCGTTAATCAAACAAAACTGAACGAAAAAGCGGATAACATCGGCTTCATGTAAACAATACTTTCTTCCGATATCCACAAAAAAATTCAGTGATCCGGACTTGAATTGCACAAACATTAATTTACCAACATGACACATTTGAATTCTACATATGTCCCGAAATATGAAATCAAGCATTTCAAAATTCGCGGTTACAAGAAAAGCGAATATCTGCACAGGCTATTAACAAGATCGGCAGAACAGAATTAACCTCGCCAAACTATCGCGGGAAATATAAAATTCAACAATATCTTTAGCTCAAATTAAAAATGCAGCCAAACAGCAAAATGCATTGTCAAACCTGTAATAAAACGACGAAGCTGAAACCCGGTGTTTTTACGATCAAGCGAGATAACAAAATAATTGAATCTGCACTGGAATCCGCTCACACATTTTTCCAAATTAGTTTTAACATGTGGTACCCGCTGACAGGAAAGATAAAAAATTACCACCCATATTCGAAGGTGGCACTCAGTCCAACTCTGCAAACTAACGCTCCGTTACACACATTCCAGTGATCTCACAGTTTATCGAGCGGACTATGTGCGAACGGATAATGAGACATCGCGGAACCAAAAACTTGTTGTACAGAGAGCAACATGGACTTGATTGCATGATTAAGGGCAGCTAATAGATGGTGGGTGGCGTGCATGCCCCCATAAAATCGTCCGAAATGGTCCTGTTTGCGGATGATATGGAAATGTGGACGCCAATTAGTTCTGCATAGGATTGTGACAAACTAAAAATGGATTTGGACATTGTGTCGAATTGTGTAGCCATGAATGACATGTCATTCAAAATACAGAAATGTAAGATGCTACATCTTAGCAAGAATGTTCCTTGGACATATCGATTGTGAACTGAAAACCTAGCATTGAGCTCGTTAGAAAACGATCTCGGTATGTGGATTAGCGGAAACCTGAAGAGCACAGTGCACTGCCAGTGCAAACAGATTGTTAGGTATCTTTCGAAGAATATTTGGAAGATTCTCTCTGGTAACGTTACCGAACATAATTTATGTCTACCTTCGCCCTACGAATGACTATGCAGTAGAGGTCTGGAATCCTTGGTTACGAAAAGATATTGCTCTCCCTTGCCTGGCGATTTTTGAAGCGAAATTAAGATTGCATTCGCAACTTTTTTCATGTTTCATTCATACCGTAATCCTGTGGTGTTGCAAAGTATTAAATGTTTTAACCATAAATCCTTGAATCCTTGAATCCTTGAATACTTTTTCTTGTGCATATCTGAGATGTTTCATCGCTTGACTATTCTATACAGCTGACGAAGCTGGAAGAGTCTGATAATAATGAGTACCTTCAATCCCAGCCTAGAAGCTATTTCATTGATCGCAAGGAAACATCACGTGCCAATGGTGTGATGTCTCAGGATATCTCCGTCACTAATAAGGTCCCACAGGTTTCAAAGTTTGCCCCGGCTCTCTTTTTGTTTTTCAATTAAATCAGGTTGGTTGCTGAAGGAAATAACAAAAATAGTTGCTATATGGACATCCGCTATCTAATGTGGAAGCTAGATGAACCTCAGTTTCAGATGCAGAACCGAAAGCCAGATTGTTGTGTTATACGCCCCATCCTCCTTGGTAACCGCATTCGCTCCAGCCATTGCTATTTCACTTGTCTTAGCTGGAAGTATTTGCCTATATGATATAACACCGCGTCTTATCAATTTCACGTTATCTGGATATACCCTGTGACCCTTGTCTTGCACGAGTTCAGCTATGGCAGATTCCCGAATGAGTGAGTGATATTCACTGGGATTGTGGGGTGCATTCCTACTCGCTTCATATGTTCGTTTACCTTAGTGCAAAACATCAGTAGGCGTTTGCCTAATGTAAACACCAGCGCAACCCTCGCATTTGACTTTGTCGATGCAGTTGATCGAACAAACTAAAGTGGTTTTATCTTTGAGATGCATGTAAACGGAGCGGAGTAATCTGCCTCTCTTATATGTTACCCAAGAACATGCTTTATTTAACAATCGACTTATTATTTCGGAGGCGCTTTTGACATACGTTAGAAATAGCTCAGCTCGCCAAACGTTTTTCATTTTCTTGTGCATATGTTTGACTCGGTTCAATTAAAGCTTAATTAGGCTCTTGGGCAACCATCATTTGCTGGTCGACAACTGACTTCTTGATTAACTAGACTGTTATCGGCATCATAGCTGCAGAGGCGGAAAAATTTGGTGAATAGCGATTTCTTTACGGACTGAAATAAACTTTTATAATGCGCAGATGTGTTGTGGACAGTTTTATGTTTTGTATTACCTCAAATTGTTAACTTAGACATTATTGTTTCATTTCGATTACCGATAACGCAATATTGATATATCGAGTTGTTTTAATGGTTATCAGTCTGTTATCTGTTTACTAATTCAGTCAATATTATGGATCTTATAAATCCCATTTGTACATAGTCAACACACTATATAATAACAACAAAATAATCCGTCTGCACGCGGTCTTTCATCTTACTTGGTTGTCTCGGATTTTATGTTTTATGTAATTATCAAGGGAACTCACGCAGTCTCATGTTTCATTCTCTAAAAGAAACTAAAGACTACTCATAAGTACGAAAGATTTCAACTTTTTCCGGACGGATGTAACCTTTTGGTTACATGAAGTTCGCAAGTCATTTTAAGCTAATTCTAACTGAATTTTCCAAATTTTTTTGCACAGCGGCATATAGAATTTTGTCAACTGCAGGTTTGTTTTCTTCTTTATTCACAATCATCGTTGACTTGTCCATAGTGAAATAGAAAGTATGTGCTGGTACGGGTTTCGAAAGTATTTTCACAATTCGCAGTTTTGTGAGCGGAATAAAAATCGTGTGAAAGTCTCAGTTATAATAAATTTTGTTCCAGTATAAACTAAGTCATGCCTACAAAGACATTATGTAAAAAAATAGGAATAAATGAGAAAATCTTCGAAATGCGTTGCGTTTAAATGGATGTAACCTTTATGTTACATCCGGCAGAAGTCACCAAAATCGTACAGGGCTGTTGTAAGTGTCTCACGACCGTGTAGCGCTCATTGTTTCCATCGATTGATAACTGCGGACACTTACTCATACGCCTACGACCCTATGATAGGTACCCATGGTGACCTTTATTCGTGCACCCCGTTGACTGATTCATTTCATCGGTCAGACCATTCGTGTTTCGTGGATATACAGTCAAGATTTGTGTCCTAATTTTCTAATTATGTTCTCGATCGTTATTGTGCTGTACGGTCATTTAACTACTCTGTTAAATTCGTACATGTAAGTAGGCAATGCCCATTTAATAACTATGATTTATCTAACATCCACATAAATTTACAGTCATAGCATTCTTATTCCAGCATCGAAATGTAGAGTGAAAAACCGGGTCCCAGCAATCTCACATCTTCACAAGAATTTTACTCAAGACAAAATAAAAAAGTCACCTCTGTAAAAACTTTCTGTCGATGGATGACGACGTGAAGTTTATCCTTTGTCCTAATGGTGACGTGTCCGATGAAGATTTCGACTTGCCTGTGTTGACAGAGGCGGAGGAGGAGGAAGAGAATGTCATCCAGCAGCTCCAGCTCATGCGGAATGTCGAACCAGAAATCGCGACTGAACATGATGTGCCCGATTCAAGTAGTAGCGATAGACGAGAAATTTACGTGGAGGAACGAGGAATTCTGTCCTCCAGAAGATATTGAATGGAAAGATATACTTTTTGTTGACGAATAATGGTGATACTTTTTACCGAGTTCCTTTTTTAAGATGATGTTCTACATTTGGGCATTCGAGACAATGACTTACCAAAACAAAATTTATGCAATGCAGCCCGCTGGGAAAGAGTTGCGAATTGACAATACGGATATAAGAACTTTCGTGGGGATCACACTCCTAACTGGTATAATCAAAATTCCTAGCTATCGAACATGTTGGAAAAAAGGCTTAAGCCTCAAAGCAGTTTCCAGTAACATGAGTCGAGACAGTTATGGATTCCATCGAATCGAACTGTCAGAAACGTTCACAAGAAGAACATCAAGCCGTGGATGAACGAATCATTCCTACCAAAGCGCATATCTCCTTAAAAAAATACAATCCAAGAAAGCCACATAAATGGGGGTATAAAGTCATATCTAGAGGAGAACAGAGTGGCCTTATTTATGACTTCGAAATTCATACGGGGAAAGATCGGGAGAAGGAGTGTCATCAACCTACGCACTTCGGTTTGCTGAAGGTATACCCAAGCACAAGAACCTTAAAGTTATTTTATGATAACTGGTTCTCTTTATTGGGCTTATCGAGGAAGCAACAGGAATCTGGTATTCTCAATGTGTCTACCGGCGAGGTGTACAGGCCGAAAAGATGTATACTGAAGAATGATAAACTGCTACAAAAAGATGGGAGAGGAAGTTACGACTTCAGAGTTGAAATCAATGGTAATATAATAGCTATGAAGTGGTTTGACAACAAACCAATTCACCTACTTTCTTCATATGCGGGAATAGAACCGGCTGATACAGTGATGAGATGGGATCGAAAACAGAAGTCATATGTAGAAGTTGGTAAACCTTTTGTTGTAAGAGAATATAACAAATTCATGGAGGGAGTCGATTTGTGCAATATGTTGATCGAAATTTATCGTACCGATTTCAAGTCGAAAAAATGGTACATGAGGATTTTTCTCTATCTGTTAGATCTGAATGGGGTAAATGCGTTGTTGTTATACCGATGGACCTGTGATTTCATGAGTTCAACAGGAATGTGTCTCTGTGACTTCAAATAAGACATATCAATCGCTCTAATGACTCCGCCCGTAACTCCAAGAGGAAGGCCAAGGTCTAAAACAGACATGCAGCAACCGGCACAGAAGATGAGCAAAATATCTTGCCCAGTGAATTCAGTCCGTTTCGACAACGTTGGACATTTCCCGCTCATCTCAAAAAACCGGAAGAGATGCAAGCACTGTGTAAACGGATTGACTAAAGTGTGGTGTCAAAAATGCGATGTAGCTCTGTGTCTGACCTACGACAAAACATGTTATAGAGGCTATCACACAAAAGTACAATGCAGAGCCATAGGGAAATGACGCCTGAGAACTGATGACTTCTGCCGGATGTAACCAACTGGTTATATTTTGTTATTTTCTCAATTATGTGAATATCACAAACTTTGTATATTATTTGTGTTATTTCACCCCTTGCCAACTCGTTTCCGAAGAGAAATATTTTGTTTCGGGTTAGAAAATAATTCAGACATGAAAGGGTTAAAGTATTCATAAGGTTCAGTTGCAGCATCTCATTCACACACCCCATGAAGTCTTTCTTGCTGTTTGCACTTGTCACATTGGAACAGTAGGATCACAACCCGCAAGCAGTTTAACGGTGTTTAAATGTTAAACAATTTGCGTATGTATGCAACTGTTGTATAAGTTCGGTATAGCCAACATTATCGATGGCATGAGCCCATTCCGATGTATATATGGTTAAAATACATGATCATGAACTAAAAGGGACATTTGCATGTACGTACATCAAACACCGACATACCACTTAATACCACGGAAATCAGCTAATTGTGGCTAAACACAAAGTTGCAGAACGAATATTATATACGTCGAACAGCTGTACAATTCACCGCTGAATTCCACAATTTCGTTTGCAATTTGATTTCAGAATACATCCGCGCTGTTATCAAACATAAGATCACACTACCGAACAGAAACACGTGTGTGCTTGCATCAACGCTGTTTCGGATCGAAATCCATTCACTAAACGTCATGTCGCCTTAAAACAGAACATCGCAATCCGGGAAACCGGGAAGCCATGCGACAGAGGCGGCAACTCTGTCTGGCAATAACACCAGCCTCTCATTATGCATCACTGATGGATCAATAAAGATGCGTTTTCCAATCGAAAAGGGTGCCGAACTTAGTGTCATCTTACCTACAATCTCAAAACGCAGAAACCAATGTTTATTGACCATGCGAGCGGCCAACAGCACTGGAACAACGACATACGGCCAGCGATCACTGTTCATCGACGTAACATTCCATAAATTTTTGCTTTTGCCGACGTCAAATTCCCTATCCTTTTAGGTGATTTCCCATCATGCATTAAAGTTTCTGTCAACATGAGTACAAGAAAATTAAATGACAATGTAATTCACCAATACAAACTATTGGAGTCCTGATTCCCGATACTGCACCGAATTATGATTCCTCTCAACAGGTATTTTTCGATCTCTTGAAAGCCTGCGCATAAGAGACTGCTCTAAAGCATCACATCCAACACTATACAAATAACTACAAGTCACAAACAGTTTCAATGGTTTTCAGCATACATTCGTAAGAGATTTGTGTATTTCGTTTGAATTTATCAGAAATCATAAATGGATATGTGCAATCGGTTACAGATTTATTTCTTCTTGTCAGTCGGTAAAACACATTCATTCAAAGAATGGTTGAAAATTATAAATCCATATTGCTGTCTGGACAACGAGATATTGTATTCGCGATGAGTCGTGACCCGTCCACACATACGAGATCTCTGGAAGGTGTGTAGCAGGTGTAATTTATTGGGATTCAACGAGTGCCACATTTGTATGCTGTGTATGTTGAGATTTATTTCTTCTTGTCAGTCGGTACAACACATTCATTCAAAGAATGGTTGAAAAATTACAGAGGTGTTACACAATTGAATACTACATAACTTTGGCATTGCAGATGGGATTCCGTCGGCCCCTGTAGATCTGTGTGAAAGTTACCGCACTATTTCAGAATTGTTAATCCTTTGCGTACAATTTCGATGGTAGTTCTGCATTCCAACGGTTAGAAATTTGTTGAGAAAAACTGGCGAAGGTGTGTGAGCTGTTTCAAAACAGAATCCGATAGTCTGTTATCTCACATCATAACAAACGCACAGTTTTAGGTTCGTCGTATAATTACTGATTTCGTAATGCCTTTCGGTAGTTCGCTGCATTGTTACTTCCAGCTGAAGATAATGTTGAAATCTATATAGTCCAATGAGATTTGTGTCTTAATGTTTTATTTCGCGATAGATTACCTAGATCAATACTACTCTGGCGACACTGAGAATAGCCCATGCCAAATTCCGCTTTTTCAAACATTTTCTAGTGCGACTGTTAATTCTGAAATTAGAACTTTGCTCCCATGTTTCAAGACATATGTAGGATTTAAATGTGTCAAGTTGGTGATGTCAGGGTTGTTTGATTCGATTCCAGATCACTAAGATTTATACCATGAAGTTCGGAAGCCGACAATGTTTCCATCAATCCGATGCTATCCACATTTTCGTTTGATTAACCATTTTACTGACATCACACAGATAAGAATAGCAGCAAGTGGTAATTGCTTTGAGCAAGTGGAGTGTGATACTAAATACCACCAATACCCTAACGCAAATCGCAACCCTTAGCCTAACCGAAACCCAATTGCTAACCGAAACACTAACCCTAACCCTAAGAGATCCGAAATATCCCACTCGCTCCAACCGTCTCAACGTTCAACGGTCGGAAGGAAATATGAAACGCTTCACCATTTTGTGCGGTCTACTTGCACGGATTTCATGCGTCTCCCATCTGCATCCTTTCAATTTAACATTGTGTATCGCATGAACGGAGGTTCATCTACCTTTGCCGAAAAGGCCGCCGAAGGTTGATCCTTTTGAAATTCAATAACATCCACCGCGATCGACATGATAGAACTGATAACATTTTTAACCCAGACTAATTACATAATTAAAAAATTATCTCCAGTTCAAGTGAAAATTTTATTGGTTAATGGAAAATTAGTAGTTGAGTATATTCAAAAACATGAGTATACAGCCGAATGTAATCAAAAAGTTCGAGAAATACGTGGTTTAGTGATTAGACCGGATAATCTCGTCGGTGATATGGTTGAGGTAGAATAAATTCTGTAAGTTTTGTCACGAAGGTATATATCATAGGTCGTAACAAATTAATTTAAATGATGAACTTTCTGTGAAAATAACTGAAAATTAATCCGACGTTACAACGTATTGTCCACCGTATATTATTGTGTGGTGTCATCGTTCACTCAGCTTTATTAAATGGAAAGCGACACTTGATGTCTAGATTCTCAGTTGGGGATTCGTTGCAACGATCTCCTCAATTACGTGTGAAAATGAACCACAACGGTGAAAAACCAAAAAACTGAACCAATCTTCCCCTGTTAGACGCCCTGTCATATGGAGGTGTCATGAAATGTGCTACGACCAAATTCCACACCTGTATGTTCGAAACTTGCTAGACAATGAATCGTGCACTTTGAAATGCAGAATGTATAATTGAATAACATTATTCGCTCGTGATACGAGGCTATCTCCGTCAATCGTCTATGGTATTACGATGTCTAATGCGTGTTTTAATAGACCCTCGGCCAAATGACACCGCCTAACGTGTCGAACATATTGTCTGATTCAGCGATACAATCTGGTCGATTATTAAATCAGTCTGCTGGACATCTTTTTAAAAATATTGTGTTAACCACAATGATGTTTCAGTGTTGAAAAATGAAGATTCATCAACCTTCGTTTCACGTTCACAGTAACGGGAATCTTTAACAGATTAACCTAAACGATCTTCAAAAAGTACAAATTGAACACTCAGTGCGCTTGAACCTGAGGGTATTTGAAAAGCATTTCCAATCGTACGATAAAATCGGTGAGCACACTGCGCACACATCAGACAGAAAGTGCACAAAAATCTTTTGTTTTTGAAAATAAAAGTTTACGAAAACGGACGTGTCTGGAATTGTTGGCAGATCTGATAATCAAGAAGAATGATTTAAATCCAAAAGTTGTTTATCCGAACCCTGATTTGAATATGTGTGTTGTTCCTCGCAAAATATTGAACTGGTTTTTACTAATTTTCGTTACATTCTTTTCTCTCTAAACGAAGTTATGTTTATTGACTCGGTGAACTAAACACAATGTATGCGTTATCAGTTGCTTTTTAGTATTATATTAAAAGTCGCTTATTAAACGACTTGATAAAACTTCAGCAGTAAATAACTCACACTGTTAGTTGATAGTTTGCGTTGAAAGTGAGTAGCTCTGTGTTATTTCCATGGAACACTAACGAATGGCATAATAGAAACTCTGGATTAAATCCTCATAGTTCTTATGGTCAACTGATTAACGAATAATTCTTCGCATTCAGCTTTAAAACAGACAGATGAATAAATGAATTTTCGACACGTTTTTTGTGGTCAATTAGAAAATGTTAAGAATTTGAACTCATGGCCCATAAAATATCTAAGTCTAAATGCTGGGGTCACTTTATCACGGAAGGTGTGGGGATATTCTGTGAAACGCGAACAGATTACTGGATATTTTCCGAGAACTAAACAACTGTACGAAAGACCTGGAAAGGAGCAGCTGGATTCATGTTGTCTACGTGAGCATACCGGAAGTTGTTGAGAAAGTCAATTACCATTTGCTTCTCTGATGTATTTAGAATGTACGCCTCTCTCTCGCATTCTCATCACAGACATCATCACACCGGTAGCGCGTAACGAATGCTTAAATGCCACACCACCATGAAAATGTAAAATCCTAAAAGATGGAGAAGTGTGGGATTTAAATAGCTACGGATTCTATAGAAGAGTGAACACAAACAAACTGGGTATAGGTGCCTACACATCGAATGGAGAATGCATTCAAACAAGTTTCGTGAACGATTGGAGCGACATCAGCATGGCATCTTCCTTGCGGCTTTCACTCTCATGCAACATAGAAAGCTTTTGTCGTCACTCGGCTTGAAAACATACACGATTAAGCAAGCACTCTAAGAAGATGTTTATTCAAGAATGTTGCGGAGACATCGGTTGTGAAATATTTGGTGACGACGAATGTGCTCTTTACGTAAGGTCCAATTTTCGCAGCCATAGAGTAACACAGCCCAAACTGTCGCTTTGAAGACTCTACCCTCAAGTAACAGAGACAGTCTTTTCTGACGCCAGATGTGACCTTGGTTGCGGAATGCTACGGTCGATTTAGAAATGCCTGCCGAGACCTCGTTATCCAGCAATGCAGAATTATTGGAACAACTACTGAGATACGTAAGCGATCTACAATTACAAACGCCTGATTGTCAAGTAATAAAGTTCTGTTCGATAAATCGATGTCCTGCAGCAGAACTGTGTCCGTAGAGGTTTCAAAACGCATGTACATGCGGCACCATATCAGATAGCTTGTTCAGTACCGTCTATGCATCTGTGTACGAATCGTTACCGTCCATTCTCTATGACTTAAGGCCTATTCTATCTGACTTACATCTGCATTCGTGAATGCAACATGTGTGGCAATGATTTTACGCAACTTGACGATTACGTGGCAAGAATCTTTACCTCGGCACACAAAATCAAATAGCTTCAAACGTTTTCTGGTGATGTGAAAGATTAGGTGAGCATTTACTCCGAGGGAACGAATTGTGGAAACTTGTACGCTAAATAGTCTTTTAGAAATTAATCTCTTTAATCAACTGAGTACAATTTGATTGAATGAGGTTTTCCTATGGTACTGTACAGCAATTTGCTTTTTTAACCATAAATCTTGAATCTTGAATCCATTCAATTCTAGATATGCTGAAGCTTAGAAATTGTATTTTCATGTAGAATAATCGTATTTGCTGTTTCAACGAAAGTCGATCATGTGCGATTTCATACGACAAACAGAGCCTAGAGGGAGAAAACAGAAATTCAATTCCTGGTTTTACGCTTTTGACTGGTCAGGCAATGAACGGTTGTACTCAGGCCGTGGATAATGGTGGTGTCCACATATCTAAGACGTGTTATCGCGTGGACCATTCTATACACCTGACGAAGCTGGAAGAGTCTGGTATAAATTGGTGACTTCATTTCCGGTTTAGAAGCTACTTAAATGATAGCTAGGCAACACTACGTGCCAATGGTGTGATGTCACAGGATATCTCCGTCACTAATGTTGTCCCACAGGTTTCAGTTTTGCTCCAGCTCTTTATCCGTTATTCAATAACATCAGTTCGTTTGCTGAAGAAAATATCGAAAATATATTCCATATCGGCATCCGCAAAGTTTTTTGTAAGGTAGATGAACCTCCGTTCAGGCAATACATTTTATAAACTTGCAATGATGCCGAAATGATAAGCATCACAGTTGCACAAGAATTTCCAAGCAAAATCATGAACCGTTTCAAACTATGACATGTTTTCAACATAACATAGTCAATTGCGAGTTCTCCATTTCGAACATGACCCTGTTTCAGAGAGACTGATTTTGGAGAACGTGTAGAGTAGATGTTTACCACAACGAACGTTTTTATACTGATCTCTGGCAGGTTGATCTTAAATAAATCAGCAACTTCTCTGTCAATGGATTATGGAAATTTTCGAAAAGGAAACTATTACCTTGCAGCGCGAGCTATTTACTATTTTCGACTGTAAAAAATATGAATCCTACAGAGAACCACTATGTTCAAATACAGAATCACAATATGATTTCTGGCAAACCGTTCGAGGTGCACATAAAAAAACTATGTGAGTAATTGGCAGTGTACTCAGTAAATTTTCTTATAATCTTACCGCTAAACAGCCGATAGTCAGCCTCGGATGTATAACGCCATGTGAACACAACCAGGATCGGTAGTATGCACAGCAATCTTTCACACGTGAAAGCGGCTCAGGTCGGTTAACATCAACGTAGATACGACAAGCACCACGCAACAAGCTAGTCCTTCATAAAAATATCAGAAGATAATCGATTTCCCTAAGCATGAACTACTTCGTAATTAATGAACAATTATCTGGACAAAACGGTTTGGAAAATAAAAACTGGTGTATTCCGGAAACTCATCCATACTGATGCTGAACCACGATATACTCTCGCTTATTCAAGACAATATTTCACGTCCAGGGTTTGTTTTGTTATCCATAAGATAGAACACTGGTGCAGCCTATTAAATACACGTAAGTAGGCGCACTGTGAAGTGAGCCAATGGCTCATATACCACGATAATCTAAGAAGATTTGTAAAATGCTAATTGATGAGGGTAAATTACACTTTTAAATACTCAGTTAATAAATTAGCTAGATAGATCACGTATAACGTATTTCAAAGGTACAAGCGAATCGATGAGTACAATATTGAACCAGACCACAATACGCCTAACGTATATTATATGGAAGAAAATCCTGATATCCCGCTTGCTTGAGATACCTCTATAAAGTCTTACTAGCACTTTACAATGAATCAAATGCAAGGACCGTTCTGTTGATTACATCAGGCTTGACTCAATCCAAAATTTAAAATCATTTGCAAAACTAAACTTGTTGTGATTGACGAGTTTCTCAAGGTTCTTGATGTAATTCAAGCACTGAAACGTGTGGGAAAACACTATTGATAGCGATTTACGTATACGGTGCTCGAGTAGAATGCTCAACTATTTGTCTGATTATTCGTCAGTCGGAAGAACATATGAAACGCTTCTCGGTTTTGCTTGGCTTTTTGCGCAGGGTTCATGCCTATGCTATTTGCATCGTTTCAATTCTACTATATGTATCGTCTGAACGGAGGTTCATCTATCCTTTCCAAAAATTGCGGATCGTTGATCAGTTTGAAATTCAATTAAATCAGTCCCGATTGACAGTAGAGAACCGATAATATTTTCATCTAGCGCTATGTACGTAATGAGAACATTCTCTGCAGATGAAGCGAATATTTTATTGGAAGAAGAGAAATTAAAAAAATACGCAAATAAATTCATCGGCCGTCTTCATTCGCTGTTGTGCAATGAACAGATAGCACACAAGGTTGAGAGATCACGTGACACGTGAGGCTTAGGGTCTATCCAACCGTAATACCTTTGACGATTCATTCAGATAGTCTCATATCACAAACGTATTAAATTATACTTTCAAAATGGTAAAGTGCACAATTCATTCTTCAACCATTTTTGAGCATCCAGGTGTTGGAATTGGTCGCAATCCACTTCATGATCGCAAGTAAACAGTACCGGCCAATGGTGTAATGACTCAGACAAACACAGCATAGAGTAAAAATCATAAATCAATTCCTGCTTATACGCGTTTGACTGGCCAGATCTAAACATTCCAGTTACCAAAATGTCATTGGCTCTCCGATTTCTGACCAATAGTTTACTCGAATTACAGTGAAAGTAAATGTATAAATTGAAGACAACTCTTGCGAAATTCACAAAATGCTATCGAAACAATTTTTAGTTCTGAGTCTGATCGCCTTGTCTGTTGCCTGGGGAAAACCAACTAACTGTGAGTTGTGCAACGGTCGTTAATCAACATCCATTACAAGGAAGATAATTTGAGTATGCATATATCGTCATTCATTCACATTTATTAACGCACATATATAAATTCCAAACCTATTTGGAAATTTCTCTACCGATTTAAGTGTTATGAATCCTGATCATACTGTCCATGACTGATGAATCCAAACACGATCATGTTAATGGGTGTGCGGGATAACGGTGCAGGTAAACATGGACATTTTGAAAATAAATTTTGGTTGTTTGCAAACGTTTATCATCAAAGTGTTTCAACCAAGTCAATCAAGTTTAAATCGAATGTTGACGTTTACGAGAATTAACTGGGTCTCAGAAAATTTCGCTCTCGTTTTTACAGCCAACCAAAATTCTATAGTCATGTCAAATTTCGATGAATCAGATGTAAGTTATCTCTTGATAGATTAACGAAAATATGTCTTCCAGATGGAACATTTCCGCTCAATGCTGTGTTCCAGGCTACGGACGTCGCGAGGTATGAGTTTAATTTCTTTACACAACTTGCTCGATTTTCAGCTCAAATAGACTCAAGTGCTTTGACAACTCTTCGTGCTATGTGTTCATTGCATAACAACGAATGAAGATGGCGGATAAATGAAATCGCGTATTTTTTAATTTTGCTATAACCAATAAAAATTTTGCTTTATCTGAAGAGGAATTTTTCATTACGTGCATAGACCAAGGTGGAAATATTATTGATTATCTAATGTCAATGAGAGATGATTTTATTGAATAATAAACGGATCAACCATCCACGATTTTTTGGAAAAGCTAACTGAACCTCCCTTCGGACGATACGGATGGTAATAATGAAACAATGTAAATTGGATACGCATGAACCCTGTCCAAGTGCATCACACAAAATCGTGAAGCGTTTCATATTTTCTTTTGACCGTGGAATGGTCAGACAAATAGACGAGCAATCTACTCAAGCACTGTGTACGTAAATTGCGATCAATAGTGTTGTTTTACACGGTTCAGTGCTTGATCCTGCTCTCAGTTTGATGTACATCAACAACCTTCAGAAAATCTTCACACAAAAGATGTTCAGTTAAGTGGATGATAGTAAAGTTTTGAAAGCCATTCATGTCAAGTCCTATGTAATCAACAGAACAGTCCTCGCATTTGATTCAGTATATACAGAACGTATCACTTTATAATTATTTCCTATACAAGCGGTAGATCTGGATAAAATGGATATATTGTTCTGGCAGATTTGCCACCGTGCGAAGGTCTTGTTCAGTATTCTACTCAACTATTCAGCTGTGCAGTTAAACATGCAGTATACGTACCCGTTTGAACATCTGTTACATCGGCAAGAAGCACGTGCTAGCAGATCGCAGTGCTACAAGTTGTTTATTCCACACTTCAGATAAAATTGTCGAAGTTTTTTTATTTGCATTATATGGAACTCTTTGCCCACACATATCATTTGCGCATCAAGCTTGAACATGTTCAAGGCTGAACCTGACACGTTTCTGTTGACCAAAAGCAACCTTGCACCTCAAGACACGTGCTGACTTTCATTATTGATAAAAAAATTGTGTTTTTTTATGCATTCTCTATGTTTTTAATCTGTGGTTACTGTGAAAATTACTATTGGAACCATTAAAACTTCAAATTACTTTGAATTACTTTGAATTACGCGGTCTAATGATTCATTTCATAAAATAAACTACTGACTACTCATAAGTACATTCATAAATTACATTTGCATGCATCTCATTCACACCCCACGAAAGTTTTCGTGCTGTTTGAACTCGTCATAATCGAAAAGTATGATCACAACCCGCAAATAACCCATAGTAAGCCTCGATCGTGTAACCCATGCGAACATGAACACGGCGGAGTTCAAGTGTTATCGACGCCGTTAGGACGAGTGCCTTATAACAAGCTAGTCGTACAGCGGAATCACATACTAATTTTGATTTTGCAGAGTCTTAATCATTCAGAAAATTATCTACTTAGAATGAATTACTTCGTACAAGATAGACAATTCTTCAGTCAAAAGTTCGGCTATTGGTTTTCTGATACTCACGTTTTTGCGAACATGATTATAGATGATATTGAAGAACAGGATCTTTCCGGTGAATAGCTGGAGACGAAATCTTGGTGGCGTTATGTTGATGACACACACGGTGGCATCAAGCGACATCAGTGTGACGACTTCTTCAGTTATTTCAATGAACCAAATTGACTTGTCATGGTCACAAACATGTAGAATATTGCATCGATAGTCTTCCAATTTTGTACTGTTTATCGGTAAATGTAAACGTATGTGTATATCTGAAACATATTTATACAAATACTGCACTATCCACTGAATCAAATGCAAAGCCTGTTTCGTTTTCACATGAGGCACCTTTTATATGAAAATGTCGAACTAGAATCGAAGAATTCTGAAATCGTGATCGCAACAGCTCCTGGATCAAGTGAATATCAATACATATTCGGTTATACGTCCTTTCATATTTTGGTGTCATTAAGTGTTTGGGACTAATTCCTAAACCTGGATGTTCAAAATTGAATGGAGGGCGAATCGTCCACTTTACAATTCATATTACATAATTGAATACCATTAATCGCTCGTGATATTCGGAGATTTCAATGAATCGTCTATGGTATTACGGTGTCAAAGGCGTGGATAAAAAGACGCTTGGTCAAATGCCACCGCCTTGAGTGTCAAAAAATTGTTTTATTCACAAATCGAAGTAATAAAATGTAGTGATTCTCAAATTAATTTGCTAGACATACTTTGAAAAATATTCGATTAACCACACTGATTTTTCAGTGTTGAAAAATGAAATTTGATTGTACGAATTGAAAATACTTTAGCACTGAATAACTCACTCGGTAGTTAATAATTTGCGTTGAAAGTGACTTGCTATTCGTAGTTTCATTGAAACGTTAACTCATGGCATTATAGAAACTCTGTATTTCCTCGTCAACGTTGTCCGCTGATAGACGAATAATTGTTTGCGTTTAGCTTTAAAGAAAACAAATGATCGAATCTGTTTTCGCCACCTTCATTGTGGTCAATTATCGTTCTACTGAATTAAATCAGAAAAATGGAGGATTTATATATATCGCCCGTAATATACCTAAGTCTAAATGCTTGGATCACTTTATCACTGGAGGTGTGGGTGATATGCTGAGAAACTATGATGAATTGTATTGTATTGAATTGTATAACCAACCCAAGAATTGAAGTAAGAACAAACCACGCTCAGTCGATTCACAGTATGTATTAATTAATGCAGTTCCAATCATCTTCGGATTTGTGTAATCTTGAATATGTTTGTTGTATGTTCATCAGAAGCTTGTCCATTGTCTGAAGATTGAATTGATTGAACACACGGAGATTTCAGCAAACCCGAAACGTCATCCACATTTGCCAACAATTGTCTCGTTTTTTCAATGGCAGTAGTCGAACCTGCCAGTAATGCTTTTCCTCTAGCGGTTTTGAAAAGTACATTATCTGACGATCGTTCAGATGAGCTAGAAGGCAGTGCTGAATTCGCTTGATAAGATGAGTTCGGTGATTTATTTGAAATGGTATTTGATGAATGCTGAAGTTTGCTTACTTTGAAGCCACTTTATTAGTAATGAAAACTGGATTTTCCGTTTGAATCAATGACACGGGCGGATGTGGACGTGTTAACAGTAGTAGCGCTTGAATCGGTTGAATGGAAGTCAAATTCTCATCAGCTGTCTGCATTAAAATTTGGCTTTTCCGACAGGTTCTCGGAGCCCATATGGAATAATGCGACGTTTGAGAAACACAGGGTTCCCTACTTCGTCAAGAGAAATTGGAGAAATTCGTAATCCACCAGTTGCTTGCGAACATTTAATTATGATATTCTTTAACTCTGAAGTGTCTTCAGGCGATGTCAGAAAAGATAGACTGATTTTCAGTGCTTGCATTGCTTTTAAACCGAGAACAGATGGACCATTTCTAATAACAATGAATCAACAGTCAACAGTATTGTTTTCATCGCGGATAGAGACCGTACAGGATCCAATGACAGGGATAGAATGTCCAGTAATGCCTTTAATTTTGAGGCAAGTGGGTTGGATTTTCGCATTAGGAGCAAACCGTTTTAGATCTCTCTGGGTAATGAGCGATTCAACGCTACCCGTATCTAGAATAAAATCTAATGATGCGCAACTAGAAACACAAGAAATGGATTCTCGAATGTGGCTAGAATGGCAAGATATCACGCCCAAATATAATGATTTGAATTCATCATTAATAGCGCTTACCTGAGCGTTTTTCGAATCAGTCCAATACGTTTTAGGAGCTCGACAAACGGAATGGATATGACCATTTTTTTCACACTTGTGACATTCGGCTCGACGGAATCGGCAAATGCGGCGTGATTGTAGTCTGCCGCATGACGCACATTTTCCAATTTTGATTGAATTGGAATTGCTATCAGCAACGCGACTGATAATTGAGCTGTTGACTTGCTATAGCATTCTTCGATATTTCACGCTTATGTGTATTGAACAAGACGGAATTCTCTGCTGGCGACAACTCTGTTGTTGCCACACGCGCACCTTCATACTGCTCGCAGTGAGCTCAAACATATTTAAAAGAGGGTTTTGGCAGCTTCAAGAGTTCATTCAACAATACACTGTCATGTATTCCAGCAATTAGACGATCTTTCAATTGCATTTGTAGCAAGTCAACGAAGTCGCATTCCGATGCCTGAATTAACAATTGTAGAATAAACTCGCGAATTTCTTTATTGGACTGAAGCACCATGGCATGAAATTTTGCACGTTCGGCTGCTTCAAAATATACAGGTTTCACGTGTTGCATTAAAAGCGCCTTCAGCGTTTCGTATGGAAGGAAAATGGGCGAATCCGGATAAGCCAAATTTTTGTTATCAACGTATAAGCAGATTTTCCGATTGAATTTGAAAATGAAGACTTTTTATCATTTTCTGCTTTCGGCCGTGTCATACACCAAATTTCGAATCTTTTAAAATAGTCTGCAATTTCTCGAGCATTTGCATTTATATCGAGAGGTTCCGAAATTGAATTCGCCATACAAAATTGCTGTTCCTGACGACAAATGTGATAAATTGAATTGTATTAAATTGAAAAAGTCACAATAGATGGTGGAACTTCTCGAACATTTGAAGCCACGAGCGGAGTCCCTCAGGGTTCGGTTCTCGGTCTGATACTGTTTCTCGTATTTATA
>JACCGJ010004204.1:0-14094 GCA_013407085.1 Atriophallophorus winterbourni
TAGTAGTAGTAGTCGTAGTAGTAGTAGTCGTAGTAGTAGTAGTCGTAGTAGTAGTAGTAGTAGTAGTAGTAGTAGTAGTAGTAGTAGTCGTAGTAGTAGTAGTCGTAGTAGTAGTAGTCGTAGTAGTAGTAGTAGTAGTAGTAGTAGTAGTAGTAGTAGTAGTAGTCGTAGTAGTAGTAGTCGTAGTAGTCGTAGTAGTAGTAGTAGTAGTAGTATGAAACCACAAACCAAATCCAGACTAAGTGCGGCACAGTCAGAGACTGCACGTGGGATGATATACGAAATAGATAGTTGAGAACTACCTCATTCAAACGTAGAGACAGTAGGATGAAAACACAACTCAATTAAATCAAATACTGTTAGAAGCTGTTTCTAAAATCTCTGCGATTTTCACCTAATTTCCTTAATATAACACATGGCGGAATAATTTATGGAACAAAACATGTTTTGAGATATACACTAAACTCATTAGGCAAATTTCATCAATTTGAGAATTATGACAACAGTTGAAATGTGCGGGTATCCACCTACAAACGAATTAATGAGATCAAGACTAATTATATTCACAATTGCTCATTCCATAATCTATCGAAGCAATATTTGCCATCAACAGGAGATTTCCAGATCAAATGTAGACCACGAATTCAGTTCCGTTTAGACTTTGAGATCCCAGATGAGCACGAAATAGATCTCATCCCAAACGCAAGTGCTCGAAAAGATTCTGAGCAACCTATTTTACAAGGTGTTATCTAAAAGTAAAATTTTCTATAAAAACTGCTGAAGTATTTTTATTATCGATTAGATTAACTTTGTTGTGATAAATAACGATTCGTTTACAGACGGCAGAATTAACGTATTGCTTCATGTGTGTGTAAAGATGCGATTTGAAAACACATTAGTAACATAACAGATAGCAAAAATGTCAGAAGTGTTTAAGCTTATTGTGGATGTGAGTGCCACGTTTGAAAGGTAATACAGGGTTAAAAGTGCACCTATACACTGTTCCGCATATTTTTATTCTGTAACAATAGCATTAAATCCGTCTTCAAGTGAATGCTAAATTTATTATTTAAATCAAATAGCAAAAATCGTTTTAAGTGGTCTCATATAATTCAAAATTCGAAGATTTAAAACGTTTTAAACGATGTCAGTAGTAAAATCTGTGTTTATTCTTTGCGTTATCGAGTCGGCATAAGAGAGTTGTGCAAACATTTCCTTCAATGCCGGGTTATGTAAAGTGCTATATCAAATATTTTGGTCCATATAAAAATATTCTAACTTTTTCCGTAATCGAGCGTTCTAGAAATAGACATTCAGTGGTTATTGAATCGTGCCAGTTGCGTTATATGCACGGATACTCCGTACGGAATCGGCTTAATCGAATTTGCCAAAAGTTCTAGCATTCCAGTGCTCTTCACTCTCGAGGGAATTACGGAAATTATCGGAGCGGTTCAATTGTTTTTGAATAATCATGCGTATATCATGAAAGACTGAAATAAATTAGCTCCGACCTATTGTGGAAAAATTATTGCAAGTAACTTCAAATAACATCTGAATTTATAAACAACTTTTATAATGGTATTGATTATCGATTTCGGTTTGTTTTAGAAACCGCCGGTTGAATAGGCGGGATGCCTATAATGGAAAATTGTTATGATACTTGCAAAGTGTTTGCTAATGACATTAAATAATAATCTGGAACAAAGCAAGATGAAATTCTTCTATGTTTAAATGGAAACTGTGCAGATGCGGATGTTTGCTTCTTCAAAAAATGATACGTTTAGCAATATGTGAACACTTCCTCTCATGGTTGTGCGACTATATGTCAGATCGCCACGCCCAAAAGTTCAAAACCACCAGCTGAGTCGGCTTCCTGATATACATAATCGATTTGCTCCCCCTCATGTAATCGAAAAAGGTTCTGTCCGAAGATTGGTATGAAAATTTGGACGCCAATCAGTTCTACAGATGATTGTGAGAAACTACAAATGGATTTGGACAACGTGTCGAATTGGGCGGCCAAGAACGATATGGCATTCAGCATACGGATAAGTAAGATCCTTCACCTTGACAAAAATGTTCCTCGGATATATCGATTGGGAACTGAAAACTTGAAATGGAGCCCGTTGGAAAAATATATTCTATTATGGATTAGTGGAAACCTGAATAGCACGATGCACTGCCAGAATATATATCGACAGGCCAACAGGATGTTAGGAATCTTTCGAAGAATATTTGGAACATTTTCGCTGGTAACGTTATCAATGATAATAAACGTCCACGTTCGCCTTACAATGTAGTATAAGTTAGATGTCTGGGCTCCTTGGTTACGTAAAGATATTGTTCTCTGATCGAATCTATCACAGAGAAACAAAGTTAGTGATTGGTCTTCACAATGTTCCGTATACCGAAAGATTGCGACGTCTGGGTCTATGTGACTTTATCCAAAGCAGAATACGACGCTATATAATTCTGACCTATAAAATTATGTCTACCCAAGGACATCCACTAAAACACTTGATTGATGTGTGTGATGGAAAAGTGACACGCGGACTTACGTTATCCCTTTACGTTTCAAGTTCCCTATTGTTTTTCAGCGCCATTTTTTCGCCGTACGAACTATATTTCTTTGGAATTCCCTACCCCAACATGTGGTTGACTCTCCTTGCCTGGCGATTTTTAGAGCAAAATTGGACTTGCACTGGCAAACGAAAATCATTCGTGAGCCTTAAATTTGATATTATCTATTGCTTTTATACTATTGTAATTTTCATGTTTTTATTCCTACGGTAATCCTGTGGTGTTGTAAAGTATAACCTTTTTTAACCATGATTACTTGAATTCTCGAATCCAAGTAGAATAATGCAGGATGATCAACCTAATTCTACCTATACGTGGACAGATGTTCGTGACAAAACAAAGCAAATCACATTTAATGCGTTGATCAATCTTTTATTGCATTGATTAGTCCAGACACGCAATGACTGTCGCCATCGTTATATTTTGTTCGAAATGAGCATTACACAAGTACTAGAAATAGAACACAAAGAAAGGCCATTAAGTGAGATTAAAATTCTGGTGCGTGATGCTTTTGACTCTGTATGTTCATTGGACATGACAAAATGCGAATTGCCGAGAGTCATATAGAAATTCTTGAAAGGGTATATGCTTGTCCATAGAAATTAAATCAGCGAAATTCAACCTCTGAAAACTAAGAATTATTTAGAGGTTGCTTACGCAATTACCGTTTTTAGAAACTGTCTGAATATATAATATATATATATATAATATATATATAATATATACGAGAGAGAGAAGAGAAAGCAAGAGGTAGAAGTCAATATTCCTAATTTAATTCAAGTTCAAAATAATAAATATGTTTCATCAATGCCCCAATACGGCGATTCAACCGACTTCAAGATTCCCGAATTTATGGTCAAAAACACACATAGATTCACAATTAACATAGAATAGTGATATTCGTTAATAAATAACAATATAGTCCAGCTGAAGAATTATCATGAGTTAATATTCGCGGGTTTTTGTAAAATCGTTATGCAACTAATACGTGTCGAAATTTCGAATTAAATTTTCCGACGCCGGAAATGATGACATTCCATGGATATAGACACTACAGAATAAAATCTTCGGCGACAGCTGATACGGAGTGAGGAATTTGTAGCGACGCTTAGTGACTGCGTGTATGTTCTGACTCACGGTATTTGAAAATTGTTTAAAGGATGATGTCGGGGTTTTTCATATTTTGTATGTTAATATAACATCACTCCGAAGGCTTCTGTGAAAATTAGTAAGGAGTCTCAGATTTTGCAATCGTCCCTAGTACGTCCATTTCCGGAAACCACTTACGAGTTTGTTTGCATGGTGGTAAATTTTATCAACCAATAGTATATCCTTTTTCACTACGGCGTACCAGCTGGCGATGCATGCTCCATGGTTGCAAACAAGTAAACTTTCATAATAGTGGTCAACGTTCCAGGCGAGAAGGTTCTAAAAATCCATCGAGGTATACCAATAAACTTGAAAGCACGCTTGTAGATGACCTCACAATGCACGCTATTCTTCAAGGTCTTTTTCCAAACTGGAGAGCTCGAAATCCTCTACCGAAAGTGATATCGCTCCGGGAATGGCTTACCGATTTGCAGCACTTTTTATTTTTGGAATTGAATGGAAGCTTATTTCTTACCCACCATTCATGGAGAGCACCTAAATCACTTGCAGCTGTATAGTCTACAGTCGATGTTTTCCGCACCAATATCATCAGCAAAACGAATTACCTTGTATAAGAATGACTTTGGTGAGTCGTCAATGACGAACAAGAAAAGTACAAGCCCGAGGACGGAACCTTACGGTAAGCCAATTACCTGTGAATGTACCCCGTTGATTCACACAATTGTCCTCCGCTCAGTGAGGTAACTTTCAGGACTTACTTGCAGCTAGCCAATACTATCGACGTCCTGCAGCTTTTGCAGTAGTCGAAAATGATCAACTTGTTCGAAACTTTAAACAGATTCAGATAGCCAGCAGAGATGCTAGCTCCTTCGTCAACCGCTTGAGACCAGTTGTTTAACACCGTCAGCATGTTTTTGAAGCATTAGTAAGATTTTGTTAAACCACGCTAGATGCAAATAGTATATTTGTTATTCTAAGCGATAAACTACTTTTTGCAGTTACTATGTCCTCACGAAATCTGCATAATACAGCAATTAAGATGACAGCACCGTAGTTGGCATGATTTGATCCGCTGCCACACTTGTAGATAGGTGGCTTGAGAATTCCAAATCTATTCACCCAATGGTAAATACAGTTACTGGTCACAAGATTGTCGTACTTTTGAGGTGGTTCCATCAGCTCCTGAGGATTTTTTTAGAATTCCTACACCACAAACGCCGTTGTACAATTGCTGATTTGATATCGATGTCAGTTAGCTATTGCGTCACGAATGAGATAACTAAGTCTTGAGTTCATGTGATTGTTTAGGGACTAAATAATTCTGCATAGAATTGAGAGAGAGCATCATGTGTTTTCTTCGCTGAGGCTGTTAATCCATCCCCAGTAAGCACAGGGAAAACCCGAGGTTTCATGCTGGATTGATAATTGACAATCTGATACAGCAAATGCGGAAAGTGATAGTAAGTTTCCTTTTCTTACTTTAGTTAGGCGTTTGTTCCTACTTCTGCCAGATTTGTATCCAGGAATCATCAGTTCTCGTATTTTTGTCGCTTGCTCGTCGTCAATCAACAAATCGCGAATTTCGATATGTTCTACTGAAGGCTTTTTGTGAATGCGGCGTAATGTGTTTCGGTGTTTCAATAGTCGAGCGCTCACCAATTTACTAACCCAATGCGATTCACGAAAACTCGAGTGGTCGATCCTCTTGAGTAACTTTGAGGAAGCGCATACTCGTCTAGCGCTGCATACATATTCGAAGCCAAACACAAGATGATCAATCCGACCGAGGGGACAATGTACTTCACCCCCTCAACTGTCATTGTCTCGGAAGTAATGATTAAATCTGAAACGGACAGGAGCTTAGATCCTCTTCTGTAAACTCGGAGTCATGGTTATGCAGTGGAAACGTGTCGATCAGGTCACGGAAATTAAGATAAAGTGAGTGCAGTTGATAGTCTTATCTAGTAAATATATGAGGAAGATCGGAGTCCTCATGAACAATAATGGGGAGATTTGCATATCTTTGACGTAATTTTTAACCTTGAATAACTAATTGTTTTGAGCGTCTGTCGAGCCCGAAAAGCTACATAATTGGCAGATGATGTGGTCGTCCCTTGATTAAAAGGTGTATCTTCTGATTCAAGGTTAAGATCGCGAATCTTCATGCACGGGAGACGTTCGTGATAGTATAGAGCAACAGCACTAAAAGTTCTTGGGTGATCGTTCCGTAATAGTATCATGTTGGGGATCGACAGTTCACTTTCACTCATAGAAGATTGAGATCCTATCTTAGTAACAGTGACGATGTCGTGTGATTATCGTTTCCACAGCTCGCTCTGTTCAGTCAAACTGTGGGTATTTCTATAGAGACATTTGAATGAGCTGTTAACATGTAACAAAGAGTCAGTAACATTATTTATTGGTCAGAAGTCGTATCATTGTCATTGTTTGTAACAATTAAAAAAATTTTTGTTCGCGACTTTTGTGTTGGTCTCGGATGATTTTGCCAAAAATTCGCCGCTGTTTTCGATCTTGCTCCTTTGTTTCATAAACAGCTGTGGCCACTAAATTGTCCAGATCGTCATCAAAATAACACGCCTGATGTTGATTTCCACACCAAGGTACTTCGGCATAAATAGGGTAATGTGAATCACTTTGTGCTGGGAGCGAATTCGAATTCGGCAGGACATTATCCAACTTTTTCGCTACCGATAGTGAAATTTCACAAACGTTAATTGACGTGATGTGGGGATTTCAGGTGACGAGCCAGCCGATTTGATGCCAAATGGTGTATTTCATCTAAACTAATTCGAATGTAAATTCTGAACTACTTTTCAACGTCATGCTTTCGCGTTGCCTGAAAGAGCGGGTCTTCTGTTGCAGATTACACTTAAGGTCTTTCCGTGATTTATAGAATTCTTTGGCTCTTTATAATTTGTGCTGGTTTGCTCAGAACTTGCGCTTATTCGTGGCGTTGGGGTTACAATCTCCATATACGTCACTATCTGGACAACGTTGGCCTATTAAAGTATCACGCAATTGTTATGGGTTCTTTGGTAGTACCATGCAACTTTGGCATCAATGTATATTAATTATATTTGTCATGTAAACGCGACTCTAGTCCATTTTGGCGTGATTCTATTTCGTTCTCAGAAGTTTTTGCTTCCGAGGATGTGACTCTCTGTCTCGCGTTTCAAATCTGGAAGAATTAACAAACACCTGGACAAATCTTCTGAAAGGTGACTTTTAAGTCGGTTTTATTAATTGCTAATATATCCACGTATGTGTGTATGTGTGTTGGCCTCCTTCGGTCCATATCGACCATGGATGTAAATCACAGTCGCATGAATTTTCATGTTCTTCAGCTTTTTGAATAACTAATAAGTCCATTCGGGAGGAACAAACTCTCCCCTAACACTTGCAACGATGGTCAGAGCTCGGCGTTAGGGCGTCAGTTGCACACCTGCGACCAAATCTGAGGTCAGTGAATTGTGTCCCTTTGGGTGCATTTTTGACGAATAAAAAACAAACCCGTAACACTTCTCGTCTAAGGACTTGCCGCATTTTAGTAAACATTACACACAGCCCGAGTCACCTTCTTCCCTTTTCTGAGTCATCCGGTCAGGGTCGAATTCAGCACCGTTTAGTGGTGTGTGCAAAAGCAGTGATTCTGTCAATCGATCAATGAAGATTAGCGTGAACGCGACAAAAAATCGGATATGGAAAAACCACAAATAATCCGAATTCAAACCCATTATTTTGAATACCACTACGAGAGTGCCATATTCCGAAAGCTGGCGTTCAAGTGGGTTTTATTAATTTATAGTATATTCTTGTAGATGTAATTATAAGAACAGTCTATTCTGATAAACAGGAGCTCATAATAATGCAAGAAAACGACACGATTAGGCATATTGGTACATTCAGACGGAAGCGTAAATGATTACTGGAGTGAATTCATCACCAAAATATTTACAGCTCCTTGTTTTCCTGACTTTCAGAGTATAAGTAAGCTTCCGTATATAACTCATGGTCCAACAAACATTAGAAACAGGATGAGCGCTGGGCGAATATAAATATAAATAAATAAATATTTATCAAATTCAGTAGATCTACCTTTAAAAATCCGCCTAACAGATAACTGGAAGAGTCTATCCAACCTGAAAAGCAAAATAACAAATTATTAAATCCATTCAAAAATAAGATTGACATAGTCGGGTGTAATAATTACCGGGGAACGTCTATTCTGATTACCGTGAGAAAATTGTTTGCGGAACTTTTGAGAATGGTATCACATGAATCAGCTAATAATGTCAGATTTAAATATTTATGTCTTCCGTGATGGAATATGGATAGTGGATAGCTATATTTCTACCTGAGACAGCTGTTAGATCTTTAGATGACCTTTGATTTTAAGAGGGCTCTCGAATACTTCAACTAAGAGTGGCCTTCCAAATGCTCAAAAATTATAGTCTTTCTACCGATGCTGTATAAACTCATTATATTATCCCACACAATCGGTTGCAAATTTTAGTGCCTAAGAGGATGCTTGATGCTGCTTGATGTTTATTATTTTCAAGTTTGATGACAAATTAATGATGATAAGTTATTGGTTGTAAAACGTTTCCCATATTTCCTGAGCTGATGTGAGCTCAAATAAATTCCATAAATCAATTCTTAGGTATATGAAATTAATTCTAGGTCGTTATTGAATATTGCAAAAGTTGTAATCTTTTTCTCCAAGCATATATGTGGAGACCAATTTTATGCAATTTTCTGATTTGAAATCGAGCATTTCTCCTCTGACTGCTTTGTAATTTCGTTCATGTTAAACATTATCTTCAGGTAGAATATATCCAACGACTACACGACTGAATGTTGATTATTAATACTGAAGATTTTATGTGTATGTTGAAAAAATAATAGAGAAAGAATCGCATAATGGAAGACACATTTCACAGTTGACAGCAAAACGTACCTATTCTGTTCCATTCGGCATATCAAGGAGCGGGGCCTTTGAATCGGCCGTGCTCAAAATTAATGTTTTCATGCGTTTTTATTTTTTCAGTCAATACGGAACCTTTTGTTTTTGAAACGTTTTAACATGTCGCAAACATGTAAACGAAGGACGTTTGATGCCCCGCACGCTTTAAATGCTGCGAAATATTTTTATTTCGAAGGATGGGGAATTTGCTGCGCCGGTCAGAAAAATGCGAGAGAAAACTCATACATGGGGGTTTAAAAATCGTGCAGCATTACTTTTCACCAACATCCATCACAATCACAAAGCCTAATGCCTGCAGACGAAACCGAAGCTGTTTTGATTTTGAATGTGACTGGCAGTCTCGAATTTTCCCATCAAAGTTTGACGTCCCTGTTATTCGTATTGAAATTCTGTGTTTAAACTATTTTGAATAACTGAAAATTCGTTTTAACCAATAACGTTTTCTTCTTCTTCTTCCTCTTCTTCTTCTTCTAATATCCCACATGTAACCACACATTCTCTTGAAAATGCTGTATGCTAGAGCATGTATTCATATTAGGTAGAATTTTTATGTGTGATCTACACTATCAAACGCAATCGTCTATTGAATAAAGAATAATTGGACAGCTAATGTTTCATTGTCTAACTCATGTAAAATCATACATAACCAACGTTACTTTTTGTTCGAATATTGTTCGTCATCCTTGAAAAAAGACAGCTTTTGCAAACGATTACGAACCGTGTCGTCTGATCTTTTGGAAATTTGTATAGAATACGCTAATTTTTGTACATTTTTGCATACGTTTCGCAGACTGAAGTAATCTTAATCACATTTTAAATGCCGACATTCGCACCAGTTTAGAACCAAGCCCTAATTCCAAGGAAGTTTTTTTGCAAATAATATCACTAAGATGTTTTTCACAATTGAATTGACTCTTGCGTGCCAGGTGACAAGATCTTGTATCAATTGCCGAGGTTTTCGGCTTTTCAAATGATAAACATGTAAATGGAGAATAATGTATTCTTATAAATTTTGCAACACTAAAGTTGATCACTAAGTCGATCGAGTGTGCAGTTTGAAAACTAGCAGACATTATCATGAACACAAAGTTTTATTAATGCCCTCCATAAATATCCGGTATTATTCACAAACCATCTATTTGTTGCTCACATCATCCACACTTACACATCACATTGGTCATTTATAATCGCCTTGAGTGCTTGACCGAAAATCACTTTGTTATTCTGTGTTTGAACATAGTGGTTCGTTGTACGAACCCTATTTAACATTGGCATTCAAGTATAAATTCGTTTACCACAAACGTAGTGTTTAAATATCCAGACATATTGAGCGTACACGCTTACTTCAAAACCAAATCGCTCTAGGTTATATTATATAAGAGAAATCCTAATCATTGCTATGACAAAACAGATGCGCGTATAACAAAGGTACATCTCGAAGTATATTGATTGCTTTATCCATTTATAATATGTAACCCGACTGAAATTTTGAGGAGTTTCAATTCAATTCAATTCAATTCAATTCAATTTAATGGTCTAAAAAGCACATAACTTTACAAAAACCACAGAATAATATGCGAATTAAAAATAACATAGGTAGTAAAACGGGGTTTGTTTGCCTACTGATTAGTTCAGGAATCACGTAAAAATACATAGAGCAGAAATTGTTTTCAACCGGTTTGATACCCGTTTATTTTATGAAAGCCTATTTTATATTTCCTTAAAATAAGATTAAGAATTAAAAATTTCGTTTAAGTTTGACTGATTCACTGTGTTTTGTTGTAGCATATATTTTAATTTGATTTAATGAGCTCACATGCACATTAATCTCACAAAATGCACAAAATATATGGCACCACAAAACTCGTTGCACACATTCGTTTTGCAACTACAACAAACATATCTTCGTAGATCATCAAATTTATTTTCGATGTTATCGTTTATGACATAGTTATCGATTTGTGAGAATTTTTGCTTTCCTTGGGATTTCAACCTATTTATTAATATTGTGCGATAATCTCATTTGGGTAACGGTGTATCAATTTTCATTGCACTTTTCAACAATTTCAACAAATACCCCAAACCCAGAATTTATGTTTTTTTCTTTCTTATTGCTATTAGATTTAAAATTGTCTTTAGGAATTACCGCAAAATTGAGCATCTTTCTAGCCAGACAATTCTAAAAAAAATTATCAATTAATTTGAGTTTATTGTATAAATTATAAATCAACAGTTGGTTTGGCCAATCTTAGTTAACCGTGGGAAAATATCCAATTAATTTTAATATAAAATCACCTTACATAATTTTGCTGATTTGTTTTGATTGATAGAATTATTCAGAACATAGAAAATTTAATGTATTGTGTTGCTCACATCCCCATCCCTTACACACCACTACTGGTTTTTGGCTGTTTGCCGTCATCAGGTGGAGACAGTAAGGTTAGGTTCAGTGAGCCTTGAGACAGTCGAAAAGCGGTAAACAAAGTTAAACTTGTATGCCACTGTTATATAGGGTTCTTACAAAGAACCACGATAGAAAATTTAAGTTATAAAAAGCGCTCATTTTAAAATAACCACAAGATGGTGATATATTGAGTATATTGGTATCTTGAGTATTCTATCTATCCAAATGTTCTATATTGACAATCGTATAACACGATTTGTTATATAATAATAAAGATTCAACAAGAAATTTGTACTAGATTTTAAACTTATGATTTCTACCAACTAGGAGTTCACGGGGAAACGGTTACAAATATTTGATATATTACGGTTGTCGTCCCGTCGGAAAGTACCGTTGTGGAGAGTCGTGAGTTTGGCATGTGATGTTTAATTTGACCTAGGTCGTTGTCTGAGAAGTGTGTTTTCGGGCTTTGTGAATGACTATGAAGGTCCCTCATGTTTGTCATCCCATGTGCTTTGCAGTAAACAGTCTCCGATGTGTTTAGAATATGAACGGCAACACTAATAAATTGATAGCGTGTTCACGAAATATGCTGTTCTAAAATTGTGCGTACAGGTAACCTCCGAAACCTAAATCACATAACCGTAACTTGACAAACATTTTCTCAGAGTAAAATTTCAATTTGAAATAATATACATGTTGAACATAGGATTTTAGGAGAATAGTTTAAAGGACACCGATTAAAAATTTAAAAAAACAGCAACAGGAAATCACCTCTGCGTGTTAATAAATACTTTAATGAGATGCGCTTGTTTCGGATGTCAGTAATCAATTATTGCAACAAAGGCGCATTTGGTCACGAAAATAAATCCTCACCAAATAAGTTTGATCTAAATATTTCAAGGTTATGGGCTAATACCACGTGACAAGAATTGTTTATATTTTAGGTTTATGCAAACATATATTGCAAGAGTGTGGAAAAAATAAATTCTATTTGTTAAAACCATAGGATCAGAATGCATGTATTCAGCAGACTATGAAATATACTTCTGTTAGGTGTATTGGTCATTGTTTTGTTTCAAATTGTAGATAAACTTTAAGTTGTTGATTAAGTTATTAATTACTGGAGGTTCGAGTTCGGGATATTTCTGTATGAATGGCAAGCCCGACAAAAAGCGAACCATAGAGAGCAATTTTTTTTCTTAGGTAAAATATAATACGAAATATAGTTTAACATGCGGAATTAAAATTTGCTTTAAAACCAAAAATTGACCTATTTTAATACATTTAACTTTTCTACCTCGATAAATGTGTGCAATTATCTTACTGGAATTTTCCAAATTGTGTACATTTTTCGTCTAACTTTCGTGGGGTAAACGACATTACATGAATCAAATAGGCTTTGCCAACGCATAAAATGTTTGTCGAAAAATTCACAAATGCCACGATAACTGAACAAATTGTGACATTTGTGGTAAATTTGGAATAATAGATATGTAGATGTATATGTGATTGTCAAGACCAGCAAAGGTCGTACAAAATGTTGTACTTTTTGACGATTACATAACCTAAACGTTCACGTCAAGTATGTCAAGTGCACGCCGTTTTCGGTCAAGTCGATCGGATCGGAAACATCATGTTATGCAAAGAAGCGATTTTAAATCAGCGATGTTGTGATGCTGAAGAACGAAAAAATAAAACACCCAATTTTGAATGACGCTGTGAAACTGGGCAGAGATAAATACCTATCACAAATGTGTTAATCGAAAAATGATTTTAAACTGCATGTTTTGAAAGCAAGACGTATATCGTGAGAATGTTCGCCTGGTATCAGTCTTGAGTGAATCTGTTTGTCGAAGAATCGAGTCAAAAATAAACTCGCAAGTGCAAAATTGTATGTCCCATGGAATAGGGCAGCGGGCTATAAATATTTAAATGTTAAAAGTCATCATTTTAATGTTACACAATATTACGACGCACAATTTCTTGACACCTAGTACGTCGCTTAAAAAAAGTTTTCAGTTATGATCCACTCTGTTCACTATCACTTAGTTTGAGATATTTTTCGGTAAGTTAGGCACAGCCTATATTATATAGCCGCATTTTGTCTTGTAATACCAACACCCTACCTTCGTAGAGGGGAGAATTAAATGTGAACTTTGAATTTCTAAATCTTTATCGAGCGTCTGGTACTCAGAAACAATTTTCACTGCCTAGACTCTAATATAACCCTTTTCATATGTCTGGCATTTTGACAAGGCTTTTTAGCAATATTAATTAGGAAACATATAGCTGTCTTTTTAGAATGTAGGTCATATGTTTCCGGCGAGGAGTTTCTAGATTATAATCTCTGAAATTTATGCCTAAAATATAAGGGTTACTAGTAACATGATCCACTCAGGCAAATCCTAACGTTCGTACGACCATTTCAACTAACATTTGTATGCACTTTGGACTACTTGTCTTCGCAACTTTGCTAGAAATTTAAAAACAAATATTAATGAAAAATATTTAGTGTAAAATGAGAAATTAAATATCAGTGTTTCATAAGAAAATGTGTAAAACATAACGTATGAATGTTGAGCTTCAAAAAATCTTGAGGAGTATTGGGTCAAATGAATTTGAACTGACAAACAGTCAGCGCTACCCAAAAGGTCTATCGAACGATTGATTGAAAATTCCCTGTGCCTAATGAGGGTAAGATTTCATCAACCTGGTTGCTCGAATGATTCGCATCACACGCGAGAATATTTGCGAATTATCAGTATTCGCTGAGCGGAAACAAACGTAATTGCCGGAAAGTCATTTACTTTATTGAGTGCACAAATCTGAATAAAACGTATAGGTTTTAAAACGTTTGAAGATTTATATTTCCGATGAGTCGGAAGAAAAATCATGTAGAAGTTTTGGCCGAAGCAACATTCCACTGTTGCTGTAATGTCTTTTCTCTATCAAACAGGGTCAACATTTCATGAACGTCTTATAACCTTGACTA
>JACCGJ010004205.1:0-10114 GCA_013407085.1 Atriophallophorus winterbourni
CGTGGTCAAGCACTCAAGGCGCTTATGGATGACCAAAGTGATGTGTTGCTGACATCCCCATCCCATACACACCACTACAGGTTTCTGGCTGTTTGCCGTCAGCAGGTGGAGACAGTAAGATTACGTTCAGTGAGCCTTGCGACAGTAGTATAGTTGGAAACAAAGGTATATTTAACAATGGCATACAAGTGCTTGACCAAGAATCACTTTGTGATTCTGTGTTTGAACATCGTGGTTCGTTGTACGATTCCTATGCAACCGTGGCATTAAAGTATAACTTTGTTTATATTATTTCATTTATCTATTGTAAATAAATTTGAAAATATCACAGATTAAAACTGTTTATAACGAATAATTTCATTCTAAACGTAGTTCACATTCCTAATTTTCCCTGTTGTGATCTACTGATATTAGAAGATTGCTGAATTCGGTGAACACTTATCTTGAATTCCGTCACAAAGGATTGCATTCCTGGCTGTATTTTCAATTCAACCAAATTAACGAGCTAAGAAATTATTCAAATTGGTAATCCACCCACGAAATGCTATTGGAATGTGAAAAATGTTTACTCGAAGACGATGTTTTCATCTCGCATAGATCGCGGGTAAACAGAGAATTTGAGATTTGGCGCGTGATTATGTTGTTTTTTAGTGAGGGAATTGGTGCAATCAAAGACTACTTTGCTTATGTGATTGAGTTTGATGGCGATGAGAATAATTGTCTGGAAAGATGTTTTATTGGATACGATTCGTGTAAATCAGGCAATGCCTACATCAGTGAAATACGACTTGATTTGCGCGCCTATTACCGCCAATCCACGAGTGTTTTTTTTAATTTCAATCAGCTTAAAGCACGGGCTTTTCATTTATTCTTCTGAAACGCGTCTAGGAGTTCTTACCCTACATGGAGTCCACTACAGATGACAGTACACAAGCCAACAGCCCACACAGCTGTGCTCTTAAAAAGTTTCGAGAGTCGAAAGATTCGAAAATGACTCGTTGATTTGTTTTAAAATCCCGCCAGACATTAGAGTTGGCATCAATGCCAGGGAACGCGTTTCAGCTAAATCTGACACGGGTAGAACAAAATTAGTGTTAAGATTTTAAGGCCGTAATGGGGGAACTAATGAAAAAAGCTAAATCTTTAATAGGTCATTTTTGAAATTTTGGCTCAAGGCTAGTATAAAAAAAACCAAGAAAAATGTTTGCACAAAATGTACACGTGATATTAACAAGATAAATTCTGCCGTAATAGTCCAAAATCAGTTTCCTTGGATAAAGGTATCTAGGGAATAGTCGTTCTGAAGATAGATTTGATTGGTTGCGTGTGAAATGGTTTTGTATTGATGGTTTAGTATGTTCACTATTGTGTAAATTGGGCTATCGTCTCCTTAATTCACCAATTAGGAACTCGAACATTAGGTAAAACAATTTTTAAATAAAAGGCTAGTTTCAAACTATGAGTTGTTCAATGATAAATTCGCTGCTCTAGTTTAATAACGTCACGTCGATGAAGACTTTATTAATAGTTCCACGAAAGGTCACAGCCATTTTTTAATGCTTCGAGCAAAGGTTTGAGCTAAGAGTTGAATACTTGTTAAAGTGGACCACAAAAGTGAAATTATTATGTGGACAATGTTCGTTTTCAATGCGTTTCCTTAGCTGTGTCAAATGTAGACAACCAAATCTTGTCTCGAGTCTTTTTTAACAATTTTGTGAAGCGATCTTGCCAATAAAGTCAATTTTCCACACATATTCCGTAACTTGTAATTTTTTAAATGCTGTTGTCGATACCGTAGTGCTGAAATGCATCTAGATATAATTCAGTACATACAAGATTCAAGATTCAAGATTGATGGTAGAAAAAGAAATTAACTTTACAATAACCATAGAGTGGAAATATAGGTACATATATATATATATATATATATATATATATATAATCACAATCAATGGGATGAAGATAGTTTATTAATAGCTAGGGGAAAATTGGGATTAGCACTGATATAATCGTCAAGTTTCCATTTGAATATAGATAAACTGTTTTAGCCTACAAAATCGGAAGGTAGGGAATTCCAAACAAAACACACACGCACCGAATAAAATTACCTGCGGCAGTTCCGTTTGGAATGTGGTATTTCCAACTTGCAACCATGGCCACGGCAGTTGCTGGAAGTTCGAAGTTGGAATAATATATCCAGGGGTTGGGAAACAGTAGTGAGTATTTTGTATGCGACTCCAGATGCTGTTGAAGACCAAATATATCGATATATAATGCAGCGAACCAATTTCGATACCTAAATGTTGTAGACTAGAACCAGATTAGGGACGACAACTTAAGTCACTGGAACTCGAATTATAGTTAATGCAGCGCTACAGGTTATAGATACACGCTCTATGCCATCGTCGTTCGAACTAGCATTGTGTGGTAAAGGTTCGAAATAAAAAAATTTGCGAATTAAATATCGTCCAATGACAGGTGACGCTATACTTCATCTCATGTTTACAAAGCTATTGTCGCTCAAAGGGTTCTCATTCAATCTCTTCTTAACCTGAATTTAATTGGATGTCATCCTCCGTCGATTTAACGCTCATTGCTCTTGTGATATGCCCAGAGTGTGATTAGCACTGATCGCTAATGCATTCCACTCCTTTACAATAGTATCAATGGAGCGAGCTATAATGCCTCTTTCACTGACACCTACGTGTTGCATTTGCGGATAACCAAAAGGTGTACTTTCTCCATTAAATTCCACTCAAAGTAACTCTTTTATATTGCAAGCATTTCCCACATTACCGACATGACTTAACACTTTTGCGTTTGTCATTGGTCCCAAAGCTAAGTGAGAAATCACACAATCACAAAAATCACAGTGAATGATCGTTTTCCCACAATGCATTGCGTATGAAATGATGGAAAATATTCTACAATTTGTCATTAGTATCGGCGTCACCATTACCGATAACAAAACCATGAAAAATCTCCTGTATAAATGGAAGAATATAGAATGTGACATCAGAAAATCAAGTAACCAATAATTGCGTGATATGCCAACATACTGATTTCTGTCATAATAATAACAATGCCAAAGTTCAATGTAGCTGCTTTGATTGAAAGACAAGCTCACTTCCAACTTAGTTTATTATTTACTTGTAAAGAGCTTGCTTTCATGCAACACTCATCCTTCGTACATAATGGATACTTTTCGACGTTAGCTGATCCAAGATACCATTGTAAAAGTCGCAGCAGATCTCGGAACAGATCTTACAAGATTAAGGACGATAAAGTGACAAGGGTTCCAATTAAAGCACGACAGGAATGCGACACCAATAAAATTGATCCCAGAAAAGCCAGTCTTTGTTTGTGAAGTATAAGATTTCAGAAAGGATAAAAATCGTAGCCATTTGGCTTTACAATAATTAGTAACGAATTTCCCATTAAATTATTGATAAATAGGACTAATATGATAGCTGGTTCGCTTTGAACTCTAACACAAAAGAGATTGAATCAAATTTTGCGATGATTTTCGGTGGACCGAAAAATAACTGTAATCCAATCTGGAAGGAACATGCTCGCCGAATGTTGCGAAAAGCTTCATCGAATACTTGCTCCAGTGGACGATATTCACCTTGAAAGAATTGAATGTTAATATTTCGTCCGCGATAAAGAAACAGCACTCAAAGTGCGCATTGCATTTCTCAGTCGGAATTAATCCTCATAGCCCCAAAAATTAATTCGAGGATGGGGATGTGAGCACCACAATACTTTGGTCTTTTATATGCGCCTCGAGCGCTTGGCCAGGAATCACTTTGTGATTCAGTATTTGAACATCGTGGATCTTTGTAAGAACCCCATATAACAGTGGCATACAAGTTTAACTTTGTTTACCGCTTTTACAAGGTTTCAAGATCTACTTTACGGTGAGTTGCAATTAGGAAGTCGACCATTTGGCAGACCGCACGTGCGGTACAAAGATGTTTGCAGAAGAGATATGAAAGCTCTTGACATTGAAACCGCGAGTTGGCAAGAACTTGCTCTTGACCGCTCACTTTGGAAGCATTGTGTAAAGCGTCGTCTGCAAGCCGGGGAAGAGCAAATACAGCTCTTGGCTGCTGAACGCAGATCACGCCGCCGGCGTGCAACTGATGCAATACAACAGAGTTTTGACTATCGTTGCAAGCGCTGCGGGAGAGATTGTTCTTCCCTAATCGGACTGTTTAGTCATTCAAAAAGCTGCAAAACATGAAATTCATGCGATGTGATGTACATCCATGGTCGACATCGACCTAAGGAGGCCAACAGCAACAAGGCTCACTGAACCTGATCTTACTGTCTCCACCTGATGACGGCAAACAGCCAGAAACCGGTAGCGGTGTGTAAAGGATGGGGATGTGAGCAACGCAATACATAACTCGATGATAATTTATGCTTAGAGTGTTGGATTCTATATTGATATAAAATGTATACTATATGTTGCAGCATAAAAATACGCTAGTAACGAAACATTCGATGAATGATCAACAAGATGTGAACATGAATGCCACTGTTGAATAAGATTGGCACGACCATCCTGTTCGATCACAAATGTGGATGGATTTAAACACATGGTTTTGCCATCACCATCAAACACTGACTTGCGAGTCCAAGCATTGTACACCCTTGTAAACTTTGTTGATTAATTGACTATGAAATAAAAGTCGTCAAGGCCATGAAACTTCTCGAAATAAGTTTTACAACGCGGCATGAATCACATTACTATGCAGCGAATGCCAGAATGAGGACAAGGGTTGTTCAATTGATATACTAGAGATGAACTTCTTCCTCACATTCTTGACATTATCTACGGTAAATTTCACTGTATTATTTCATCGTTTAATGCTTTCTTTCAGCATGGTTTGAAGCTAAAGTTTCCATCACAATCGGATGTTTACTGGCAGTCATCGCGGTGGTGTTCTTCGTGGTGATAATATGGTATTGCTGGTAAGTATTCAAAAATACTAATTCTTTTCTCATTTCTAATTATTAATTATTTTCCGAAATCGGCACTCAACTGTAAACATTCTTCACCAAAATGTTATCAACATTATATTGTAAGACTGTCTAGCAATACTTTGTAAACATCTTAAAGTCTAAATGTAATCTTTTTCAATTTTAGATTTTTTATTTAAATTTTTGCAAAATTTTGAAGTCACCGAAAATCAAGGTTTATAGGCAATAATCAATGTAGTGATGAATATCTGAGCAACAATTGAGTAGACACCCAAGTCTGTATAGTTCTGCTTTCATCAACGAAGTTTGTAGGAAAAATGCAATGAAAATGAAATGCTAATTTGCTTGCATTTCCATCACACACACACACCACGGCCGGTTTCGTGCTGTTTGCACTCATCAGGTAGGGACAGTAGGACCAGGATTTACATGCGCTTAAAACTGTGGAAGAATGGTAAACAAGTTATGCTGTAAGCTACTGTTGAATATGGTTGTACGACCAAACTGTTCAATCAAATGAGCCCCTATTCATATAGACTGGGTTTGAACCCATGACCATGAATAAGTATGCTCATTTGCATGCATCTCCATCACACAAACCCCACGACCCATTTCGTGCTATTTGCACGGGTAAGGAGAGGTATGATCAGGATCCGCATGCGTTTGAAACAGTGTAAGAATGCCAAACAAGTTGCGCATGTATGCCACTGTTGGGTAACGTACTTACTTTACTTTACTTTGTGCGACTATCTCCTCCTGGAGGATGAGTCGGCTTCAAAGAAGATTATTGGGAATTTGGGTACAAAGCGGCGTCCCCAGCACCACTCGGCGTTTGTTCGAGTCAGCTTCTCTAGCCTTTGCACAACCAAGTGCGACCTGCAAGGCAGCAGGGAGTTGCCAGAAAGAGGTGGTCTACCAGACTCTGTTCCAGGTTTTTCCTCCGGGTTTTCTCCCGAAGCCTTTCCCGCGATCGGGAATCCCACAAGGCAGCGGAGGTTTAAAATCAGGGTTTTCCTTCCCTTAGATAAAATGCCCTCCCAGACTAACGAGGTACATCTACCCGAAGCAAACTGGTCTTCAGGCGCCAGTCACTCGCCCTCGCCCCTTCTCCTGCTGGTAGAAGCAGTTCCGCCGGGATCGGGGGCTACTCGTGCAGGCCAGAAGCTGGACTTGGTTGTCAGAGGCTAATTTGCGACGCATGCATATAGAGCATTTTATAAACAGTGGGAGCCTTTATCCCCACTGCCACACAAGTCCGTATTACAACCTTTGGATAAAGTTGGGGCGATAACCCTTTTCACTCACATCCACAGGCGACGAGCCCCACACTCATATAGATTGTGTTGGAACCCATGATCATTACAAAGCTCATTTTCATGCATTTCCATCACATAACATACAACACCCTACGACCGGTTGCACCTCTTTGGCGTCCCTCAGGTAGGTACTATCTGGATCCTTAATGGCTAGAACCATGGACAAGATGGTAAACAGGTTGCCGCTCGTATCGCCACTGTTGTATAAGGTTGGAACTAATTTAATGTATTCTTGATGATCATCTTCAATTCAAGATACAATCTCCACAATATGCCATATCTAACTATTTTCCTTTGTTCCAAGGTTGTCACGGCCGGGGCGGTTTTGGGGATAAGCTCCCAATTTCAAAAATGCTCCAATGGCCTGCGTCTCATATAGCCTCTGACAACCAAGTCCAGCTCCTGGCCTGCACGCGTGGTCCTGTGTGACCCGGCGGAACTGCTTCTACTGACAGGAGAAAGGGCGGAGGCGACTGACTGGCGCCTCAAAACCAGCATGCTTCGGGCAGGTGGAGCTCGTTAGTCCATGAAGGCGTCCTACCTATGGGAAGGAAAACCCTTATCTCAAACCTCCACTGCCTTGTGGCTACATCCATTCATGGAAAAGGCTTCAGGAGTCAACCTCGAGGAAAAATCCGGAGCCGGAGTCCCGTTAGGCAGTCCTGCCAGCTCCTGCGACGGCATCGTTGTCCAAACGTATCAGCCTTGCTGTTCCTTTTGTTCCAGTGGTGCCATGGAGAGGGAGCACTTGCTGCATGGGCAACAGCTAGTTCTCCATATTGAAATGCCCTGTCGTACATCACAACGCACCAATGGAGAGGACACTCCATTCCGCTTCTACGGAAAATAACACGGAAAGCAGCAGATACCGGTTAAAAGCTATGGCTCGACTGGCGCAGAGCTAAGCGCCTGGGGCTGCTTTTGACGGTGGGAGAGACTTCCAGGTCTCATTGGACGGCTACCGCCCGCCTCAAGCTGGGCAGCCCCCAACAAATAAGGTGCCGTCTCGCCACGGTCTGCTATCCTCATTGGGTGCATGGGGATTAGGAATCAACCGACAAGCAGACTGTATTTTTCCGCACCAGCGAATCGAAATACCAAACAACAAATGTCAGTTCTGAAACTTGGAACCTGGAACGTCCGGTCCATGCTTTCAGGATTTCATGACGACGTCTCGAATATCAGAGGCGTTAGAAAGTCCGCCGTGATTAACAACGAGCTAAGGAGGCTGAATGTCGACGTGGCTGCCCTACAAGAGACGCGCTTACTAGACACTGGTAAGCTCACAGAAAGTGATTACACATTCTTTTGGAATGGAAGAGGTTCCGAGGAGCCTCGACTGCATGGAGTTGGGTTTGCCGTGCGAAACGACATATTAAAAGCAACAGAACGGAGCAGCAGCGGGAGCGAACGGATTTGGACTCTAATTCTGAGGTGCATTACTGGTACCATTACGTTGGTCAACGTTTATGCACCGACGCTCTCTGCGACGCCTGCTGAAAGAGACGCTTTTCATCATAACCTCACAGCCGTCCTGAAAAACGTGCCACAGAAAAACGGTGTAGTGGTATTGGGTGATTTCAATGCCAGAGTTGGTGCAGATTACGAGTCTTGGCAAAACTGTCTCGGAAGGTTCGGTGTAGGTAAAACAAATGAAAATAGTCAACGCCTTTTAGAATTGGGCACACAGTTCAATCTTTGTGTCAGTAACACTTTCTTTCAAACAAAACCACAGCATAAAGTCTCTTGGAAACATCCTCGCTCTAAGCATTGGCATCAGCTTGATCTCATTCTTGTTAAGCGTACTAATATAGGAAGAGTGCTCCTCACTAGATCATATCAAAGCGCAGACTGCGACACTGATCATTCACTGGTCTGTGCAAAACTGAAGCTCCCCCACACGATATTTCACCGCACCAAATTGTCTGCTAAGCCTAGGATAGACGTCACTCGCATGTGCGAACCTAATCTAACTGTGAGATTCGCAAAAGCCTTCACGGACGAGTTCAACAAGACAACCCCACTTGAATCTGCTTCAGAAAACTGGGAATTGATAAAAAGCTGCATATGCCAAGTCGCACTTTCCACTTTCGGTCCGAGGAAAGCTCGAACGAGCGACTGGTTCGAAGCAAACGCTTCTGAGATGACTGCTGTGCTGGATGAGAAACGCTCAGCATTCTTGAGGTTCAAAGGTATGCCAAACCGATGACAACACACGTCGTCTAAGAGCAGCTAGAACTAAAGGGTCCACAGACTGCAAGCGTTGTGCAAAACGATTATTGGCCTGAAGTTAGACTCACTATCCAAAAGGCTGTCGGTACCGGCAATTTTCACGGTATGTATGATGGGATCAAGAGAGCCATTGGCCCAAACAAACTTAAAACGGCTCCCATTAAGTCTTTATCTGGTAAGCCGATTGTCGACAAAACTCAACAGATGGAAAGATGGGTAGAGCATTTCTCCTCCCTCTACTCTAGGGAGAGTACGGTTCTACCGCATGCACTTGAAAATGTCGAACGGTTGCCGACCATTGAATATCTAGATACCCCTCCTACTCTTGATGAGCTCAATAAGGCAATCGACCGCCTAGCGAATGTGAAGGCCCCTGGTGACGACGGAATTCCACCTGAGCTCATCAAATGCGGTAGAGCAGCATTATTACAGCCTCTTAACCATTTGCTTCTTCAGTGCTGGCAGGAGGGGGGTGTCCCACAAGAGATGCGAGACACAAAGATCATCACGCTATTTAAGAATAAGGGTGACAGAGGCGACTGCAACAATTACAGAGGAATCTCCCTTCTGAATGTTGTAGGTAAATTGTTTGCTAAAGTCTTACAGATCCGGCTGCACGTTTTAGCTGCTAGAATTTACTCCGAATCTCAATGTGGCTTTCGCAAGGGAAGAGCGACCGTTGACATGATCTTCTCCCTAAGACAACTTCAAGAAAAGTGTCGGGAACAGCGTATGCCATTATACGCTGTTTTTATTGATTTAACTAAGGCATTCAACTACGTCAGCAGGGAGGGTCTTTTCAAAATGCTTGATCTGATAGGCTGCCCCCCAAGGCTGCTCAGGCTCGTTATTTCGTTCCACTCATGCATGAAAGGCTCAGTCCATTTTAACGGTTGCAGTTCAGAAGCATTTGAAATTCGCCGAGGCGTCAAACAAGGGTGTGTTCTTGTTCCAACACTGTTCGGAATTTTCTTTGCTCTGCTTCTGAAGCACACTTTTGGGACGAGAAAAGAAGGCATTTACAAACGCACGCGAAGTGATGGTAAGCTTTCCAACCTAAACCGGTTAAGAGCACAAACCAAAGTACGGGATGTGATAATCCGTGACCTGTTGTTTACCGACAATGCAGTCTTAAATGCTCACCTCCCAAGAGAACCTACAGTCGCTAATGGACTGTTTTTTCGTCGCATGCCAAAGACTTTGGTCTAAATACGCATGAGCAAGACCAAAGTCCGTGGTCAAGGACTGTATCGCCACCAATCATCACTGTTGGAAACTGTCAGCTTGACACGCATACATCATTTAACATATCTTGGTTCAACCATTGCGGATGACCTATCGCTAGACACGGAGATTGAAAAGCAGATTGGCAGTGCAGCTGTCATTTTGTCCCGATTGAACTATCGTGTTTGGGGTAACCGCAAGCTGACTGTAAAGACAAAGATGATGGTATACAGCGCGTGCGTACTAAATGCTTTACTATACGGCAATGAAACCTGGACCACCCACGCAAGACACGAACGGAAGCTGAATGATTTCCATCTACGAAGCATCCGTCTTATCTTGAACATATCGTG
>JACCGJ010004206.1:0-11323 GCA_013407085.1 Atriophallophorus winterbourni
TGGCCTCCGTCGGTCGATGTCGACCATGGATGTACATCACAAACGCGTGAAAGTTCAAGTTTTGCAGCTTTTTGAGTGACTAAACAGTCCGATTCGGGAGGAACAATCTCTCCCGCAACGCTGGCAACGATAGTCAGAACTCGGTTGTATTGCGTTAGTTGCACGTCGGCGGCGTGATCTGCGTTCAGCTGCCAAGAGCTGTATCTGCTCCTCCCCAGCACGCAGACGACGCTTTACACAGTGCCTCCAATGTGAGCGGTCGAGAGCAAGTTCTTCCCAACTCGCCGGGTCAATGCCAAGAGCTTTCATATCTCTTTTACAAACGTCTTTGTACCGCAAGTGCGGTCTGCCCAATGGTCGACTTCATAGTTGCAACTCACCATAGAGTAGATCTTTCGGAATACGACCATTTTCCATTCTATAGACATGACCAAGCCAGCGCAGGCGGCGCTGTCGCAATAGAGTGAACATGCTCTGTAGACCAGCTTTTGAAAGCACTTCAGCATTAGTCACTCTGTCCATCCACGATATGCTCAAGATACGACGGATGCTTTGTAGATGGAAAGCGTTCAGCTTCCGTTCGTGTCTTGCGTGGGTGGTCCAGGTTTCACTGCCGTACAGTAAAGCGTTCAGTACGCACGCGCTGTACACCATCATTTTCGTCTTTACAGTCAGCTTGCGGTTACCCCAAACACGAGAGTTCAAACGGGACAGAATGACAGCTGCTCTGCCAATTCGCTTATCAATCTCCGGGTCTAGCGAGAGGTTATCCGCAATGGTTGAACCAAGGTATGTGAACTGATGTACTGATTCAAGCTGACAGTTTCCAACAGTTATGATGGGAGGCGATACAGTCCCTTGGCTAAGGACTTTGGTCTTGCTCATGCTGATTGTTAGACCAAAGTCTTTGCATGCCGACGAAAACAGTCCATTAGAGACTGAAGGTGCTCCTGGGAGTGAGCAATAAAGGCTGCATCGTCGGCAAACAGCAGGTCACGGATTAGCACATTTCGTGCCTTGGTTTGTGCTCTCAACCGGTTTAGGTTGTAAAGCTTGCCATCACTTCGCGTGCGTAGGTAAATACCTTCTGTTCTCGTCCTGAAAGCGTGCTTCAGGAGCAGAGCAATGAAAATGCCGAACAGCGTGGGAGCAAGAAGACACCCTTGTTTGACGCTTCGGCGAATTTCAAAGGCTTCTGAGCTGAAACCGTTAAAATGGACTAAGCCCTACATGCCTGAGTGGAACAAAATAATGAGCTTTAGCATTTTTGGGGGCAGCCTATCAAATCAAGCATTTTGAAAAGACCCTCCCTGTTGACGTAGTCGAATGCCTTCGTTAAATCAATAAAAACAGCGTATAATGGCATACGCTGTTCCCGACACTTTTCTTGAAGTTGTCTCAGGGAGAAGATCATGTCAACGGTTTATCGTCCCTTGCGGAAGCCACATTGAGATTCGGAGTAAATTCTATCAGCTAAAACTTGCAGCCGGATCTGTAAGACTTTAGCAAACAATTTGCCTACAACATTCAGAAGGGAGATTCCTCTGTAATTGCTGCAGTCGCCTCTATCTCGAGTAGTAGCACATCACAGATGTACCAGGAGTGCATTGTCGATGAGTAGAAATCACGAATGATGCGCAGAACACAACACACTGACAAACCACAAGAGCATGAAGCAAGGGCTTGAAGTGTACCCGTAGGCAAGAAATCCATTGACAAATCAGATCGAAGTGACAACCGGGACAGCATCAGTGTTGTAGTTGTTTGTTTTCCCGGTGTTTTGTTATTTGTCTTGTGCTTAATAAACTCCTTTGACCAATCGGCACCTTTGATTTGGTGGGATCTGTGGATGAATGCGATCAGCGTTGGACAGGTTGATCTTACGTATGAATCGAGATACAATCGATGTTCGTGCGGGGGAAGGTAGGGTTATTATTGTTGGACCGGTGTTCGAGTGTTCCCATAAGTGGCCAGATGTTCAGCAATAGAAAATTTTCGTAGCTCAGGGTGTGGATGGTGTTCAATTTGTGTTCGCCGAGCTTGCGTAGTTTTTGTTGGACGTTTCGTCATCAGGCTAGATGACATCATCAGCAAAACTTCTTTCGAAGCGTCTGGTAGTTGGACTTCTTTGGTTTATATACGGCTTGTCTGTCCGTGCACCATCACTCCCGCGAATTGGTCGAGTTCAGGTTATGACTTCTCCGTGAGCGGTTACTCATTGGTCCATATATTGCAGCCAATTGGGTATGCTGGTTAATTGAATTTGTTGTTGAGTGCCACGCTTCCAGGAATTCTCGCGCCCGTCGGTCGTTTCATTTGACGAATATTCTTGTGCGGTCCCAGTCGAAATGATGCCAGAATCGATCAATATGCATTAAGATTATTAAATTCCGGTCATGCCAGCGTACGGTCTAATGATGTTCATGTAGTCTTGTGCTGAGTTTGCGATCTGTTTTTCCGACGTAGTACTTTTCGCAATATCTGCATGCAATCTTGTAAACGATATTCGACTGTTCTTCTTTCGCCACTTTGTCTGGTTGCGAAGTGTTGCTGCTGGTTTATTCGCGATGTCGATTCCAAGTGGCCGAAGTACCCGAGCTGCAATTTCGGAGATATGTTGAATATACGGCAGAGTGCATCTGCTTCTGATTTCTTCTGATTGTCTTTGTTGGGGACAGTTGAACCTGTTGCGTAGCATGAAGTTTCTTGGATATCCATTTTTATGGAAAACTTTAAACAGATGTTCTTAAGCTGTCATTTTCGGCTTCTCCCCGCCCACCAACTACATGATTTTTTATCGTTCAGAATCCCTCTTTCTTCTCTGTATCGGAATCATTAGCAGAACCGTTAGAAAACAGTCCTAATTATTTATCAGTTACAATGGATTTTCTTTTTGTGACAATCGATCTGGAATCGATTGTGTTCTTAACAATCCTCCCGCTGAACAAATTGATTGTCACAGCCAATGAGCGTTTCGCTTAATATCTCTGAATAGATAGAAAAATTTAATAATTTATTTATCTTGTCCCTTCAGACGATTAGGATTGACGTTTCTACCCGCTGAGGAACGCATACATGACGGAAGCACGAAATTTGGAAAGATTGCAGAAGTAAGTTTCTGCCACAACCCCGCCATCACACACCAGTCTTCAGATACACTTTGGGTCAATATACTGGCAAACGTTGTTGAAAAACTGCTCAATGCAAGCTAATTTTTTAATGTTTTGACTAACAGTGTGCATGTTTGACGCAAGTGGTTGAACCACTATCAGGTTTCAATGCCAACAAAAGCTCGTAACATTTAGAAGGAATGTTAACTCCAATATGTTAGGACGTTGCAGATCTTCTCCTGACACCAAAATGCTCATATCTGGCTATCTCGTGGGTTAAACTGAGTTTCTCGATCGACTTTCGGTTCAAATTGGCGCTACTTCTACTAGTGCTCGTCAAATAGACCGAATTAAGTTCTGACGTTCCGTTTGCATACTTCAAAACCTCCATCTCGCACACGGTGCAATATTTTAGTCAATGTGGATTTGACGCGACTACATTGGCGAGAGACGTTTCATGTGCGTGTGTGCTACCGTCATATTGATTTAATTTTGAAAATTTAAAAATTCCGTATATGTATATGGTGACGGCACAAGGACTGGTTATCTGAACCCAACAAAATTTACCTGTTGGTGCACTAGGAACGAAAAATGAATGGAGGATTGTCATTGAACATGGCTACGACGAATCATATTGAGGCTTTTTGACCGGGAAGCATTATTATTCCAATCGTTGTCAGGAAGTGCAGATCTGAAGCCAAACAATAGTGTGATCCATAAATCATATCGATAAACGCAAAGTAAACTAAACGTAATTTTGTGGTAAATATTTTGTAAAGTTGTTTTGTGTGTACAACAGAACAGCCTACTTGAGTTACGATACAGACGATATTAGTGCCACAAGATTTAAGTAATCATAAGAGATTTTCTTCTCCAATATCAAATGGTTTCGGACGCAGCGTGCGTACGTAGCGAAGCTCACGCGATACCCCAAATAGGTTCGTCTTCCTAATTGAATATGTTCAACTACACGTGCGGGAGATGTGGGCAACATATTACTTTGCCATCCATAAGCGCCTTGAGTTCTTGATCAGAAATACCTATGTGATTCTGTGTTTGAACACCGTGGCATTCAAGTATAACTTTGTTTACACGTGTCTTTGTTTAGATATAAAAGAGCATGATTGTAGATCGGGGTTTAGATATTGTTCAAACGGTGATCGCTGGGCTCACATCGTTCGTTCAGCACGCTTCTTCGTTAGCCTAGATGCGATCATCAGCTAAACGTCTTTCGGGTAAAGGCAACAGCCAAGAGGTTATTCTTTCGAACCCTGTCGCGTTTGTACACTTTAGAACATCTGCTAAGCCCCGGTTTTATTATAACTACTGGCATTAACGTGAAAAATAACTGTAGTATACTTGCACCTTGTCTCGTGGATGAGAGCGTACCATCTGTAACGCTCTACATCAAGCAATCCAGAAACGAACGCCAACCCTGAGGGCCCTAGACACCTGCGTAAAACGTATGCAACTTTGGTTTAAGTATCGAATAATATCTGGTTCACTGTTATATCTGTGATGTGCTACTACTGGCCCAGCCTTCGGTTCGACAGAACACAACCGTAACTGAACGCGTGTATTGAACGAATAAATTAATCACACAATGTTTGCATAATGAACGATAATCACAATATGCGCTTACGAACGATATAGATCGATACTTGATCGATAGTTGGCTCACTGACTACACTACACCTTACCTCTTTGAAAGTAAATGAAACGTGTGACTGACGGCTTGGACATCGTGGGTTGGCAGTTAAGTAGGTGATATTTTGCCGGATTCTGGTTTTATAAACTGAGGGCCTCGGGTAACGCGTTGCTGGATGGTAGATGAGGCTGTTGGGTAGAGTCTGTTTTTATGAAGATTTCTCGTGGAAATATGTTTGATGACTGTTTAGTGTACTTCGTATTGTTTTCTGAAATGTACTTTGTATATGGCATTTCGAATTTTCCTAAATATTGCTTTTGTATCCAGTACTTTCGATGGTGATGTATGTTCTGTATATAACCTTTATCCTCACTTGAAAGTATTTTCGGTCTTGCACCACGGTGTTTGTTTAACCGAGGTTCGATTCTGTAATTATATTGCTGCTCTTGAGTAGTCAACAGTTTTATGAACCGCCGGTAAACGTAACTCAGAACAACAGTTTTCACACAACTGATTACATAATGCTTCTGGTTAAACTGTTCAAGATCCCCTTTCTGTCGAAATTGTGACATAGGATAACGAGGTTTGTTTCGTCGTATCCAGCTACCAGTTAATTCTCTACTGATTCTCATGCTGTATTGAACAGCATCTACGGCTGAGATTGAAGACAGTGTATGTTGTGCTCTCATTCCTGATTCAGGTTTATGCTTCGCCAAACTCTCATACTTTTCAGACTTTTTGCAGCCTAATGTCTGGACCGGACTGCAGGTTTGATTCAATTTCTGTTTGCAACTCATATTTCCTGGGAGACTGGAACTCATGTTCTGTAGTCACATTTTCTGTGTGCATTTCCAATTTCAATGAATCGAATTTGTCTTCATTTTTGGGTGCGACTGAAATTCTTCGAAGTTATTCGCTGAAATTTTAACTGATTTTCCTGAGCTTGAACTGTTGATTAGATTTAATTCGGCTTTCTCTATGAATTGCAGCTGAATGTTGAGATAATTCTCGTACGAGGTCCATCGGTGCTGAAATTCTTCGATACGTTAAAGAACTGTTCCGCACACCGTCGCCAATTGTAAAATCTGTGATGTGCTACTATTGGCCCAGCCTTGGGTACGACAGAACACAACCATAACTGAACTCGAATATTGAACGAATGAATAAATCACACAAAATTTGTATAGTGAACGATAATCACATTATGTACTTACGATCGATATTGATCGATGGTTGATCGATAGTTCATTCACTGTCTATACTACATTCACCAAGACGACCGTATGCAACAGACAGTTAATGTGATCGGTCATCGGCCGGCTATCGATCGTAGGGTCGCTAAACAATGTTTTGATTAAACTATAGACCGTTTGTTTTATTTATAGGTAACCAGACTTGCTGATGGCACCGTGAAGCTGTTTGCCGAACGGGGTCGTGCGATCGATACGCACATATTATTCGATCCTCGTGGGTACGACGAGACCAATCAATTGCGGTTGCGTTTCACGCCGTTCAGCTCATGCGCCGGTGTTCGGAAGCCAGTGATTGGGTGAGTCCTGCGTGATCAATATCAAGCATTGAACGAAAATCAATGTCACGTGATTTATTGATTAAACGGACACAGTGTAGAACTAGCGGAGACATGTTGCAACTTTCTCGTATTCCCATTCTCGATGCGTGCAATATTTTCCTCATGTGGATGTGAGTTCAGTTTGTTAACTGAAGGATGAAGGTCGTATCCAAATGATCACCTATGATGAACATGTCGTAACCACTGGTGTATATACGAGTGATGTAATAACTTTCAAAATCGGTGACAATTTAGCATTCACTACATACATGCAAGTTGGAGTGGTATTTGCAAATGTGACTCAGACTTCAACATTGAAAACTGAGCACTCGTGTCCAGCAAAATTGGATGATTTGACAGTAGATAAAGGCATAGATGAAGGAAGCGAACGTTTGAGTCATCTAGAGGGCATGCTGTCTAATTTCTAGGATTTATTCTCTAAATGAAAATAGTTCCATTTGTTTCTATTGCAAGGTTCTAGGTATATTTTTGCACACTATAGCTAAAATACTAGTGTCATCTTTTGAATGTAACAAAACAATCGCACAGTAAAATATCTGTTTTCTAGCCATTCATTGAGAACCATTCATGCGACACAGTCTGTTTTACTAGCATGAGCACTGTAACTGTCCCTACCTGATGAGTGCAAACACACGAAACCCTGTTGTGGCGTGTGTGGGATTGAAATGCATGCAAATGAGCTTTTTTCATAGTCATGGGTTCAAACCCAGTCTACATGATTGTGGGCTCATGTGATTTAACAGGTTAATCGTACCAACCTTACCCAACAATGGCATACAAGCGCAACTTGTTTACCATTCTTCCACTGTTTCAAGCGCATGCGGATCCTGATCTCACTGTCCCTACCTGATGAGTGCAAACAGCACAAAACCGGTAGTGGGGTGTGTGATGGAAATGCATGCAAATGAGCTTTTTTGACCATGATCATTGGTTCAAACCCAGTCTACATGAGTGTGCGCTCATATTATTTAACAGGTTGATCGTACCAACCTTACCCGACAGTGGCATACAAGCTCAACTTGTTTACCATTCATCCGCTGTGTTAAGCGCATGCGGATCCTGATCTTACTGTCCCTACCTGATGAGTGCGAACAACACGAAACAGGTCGTGGGGTGTGTGTTTGTGATGGAGATGCATTGAAATGAGCTTTTTTATTCATGGTCATGGGTTCAAACCCAGTCTACATGAGTGGGGGCTCATGTGATTGAACAGGTTGGTCGTACCAACCTTACCCAACAATGGCATACAAGCGCAACTTGTTTACCATTGATTCACTGTTTTAATCGTATGTGGATCCTGATCCTTCTTTACTTAGCTGGTGAGTGCAAAAAGCAAGAAACCGTTCGTGAAGGAAATGCATACAAATATGTATTTTTTCATTCAAGTTTATGGGCTTAGGCCAATCACATGTATGTGGGCCCTTAAGGTTGAACAAGTTTATCAGGCCAGCTTTATCCGGTAATGGGCTGCATGGTCAAATTTTGAACCATGTTAATCTTTAGTATTAATACAAGGCGCACTAATTGCTCTGGTGAAAATGAATTTTTGTATGATATGCAGGTCTTTGATACCCGCGGTGTATCGACCAAACTTTGAAGTATTAACCATCATAGGAGGGCAGCTATTTCTCGGGTTGCGCTTATTATCTGCCGGCAGCAAAGTTTAACATGCGCATTTTTATAGCCCTTCGTGAGCTCTTGGTAATGGATTTGATAGACAAGTTCACAACGAGTACTTCATCAATCCGCAATTGTCTGCTCCAGGGTTCCGGATGAGAAAGAAGACGGTCTTAATGTTATGCGAACAGTCCTAACTCTTTAAAAATCATCTTTACTACATAAAGAGCCATTATAGCATAATGGTCCACACGGAATACACATGACTGAAGTAAGCCACTTCGCCAATCCGGTGACCATTGAACAATTTCGCAATGCAGCATTCAAGTGATACACATTCACCATAGTCTTGATGATAACTACACGCACCTAATCTTTCAATCAGTCCGAACGAAACTCACTTCTAACACAAAAACGTCGATGTATCTAACCCCAAACTCTTCGTTTAACACCGAACCGGTTTCGGATCTGCTACAATGTAGCGAATGATTGATTTTTCACTCAGCACCCGAAATGGAAAGCGGGCCAACGGTCAGATTGTGTGCGCAAAGGTCATGTGAACCGCAAACTAGGTCCGGTGTGTTGAACAGTCGATGGTGTTGGAATTGTAACAACCCTAGCGATATTGAATATCGGTGTGAATAACTGATGAGTAACAGGTGAAAGGATTAGAATCGATATCCTGCCTTAGCCTCCATGACGTTTTCTTCGTAGGTTCTCGATCAAACATTAACGATTTTGAAAACTTTTAGCTCAGCTACCGGATTGTAGTTGTTCTCCGAGCTGGTATGGTTGATTGCGGACGTTTCGTCATCAAACTAGATGACATCATCAGCGAAACTTCTTTCGAAGCAACTGGGTGGTGTTGTCGTCATACGAATTTATCTGCTGCGTTGCGACCTCATCTACTGTGATTGACTAGAATCCTTGCATGTCCTCGTTGGCGTCTTCTCATTGGTCCGTAGACCCCATCTAATTGAATGTGTTTATTGATTGATTGTGGTGTCGAATACCACGCTTCGAGAAACTCTCTAACGTGTCGTGTAGCCAGTTTGTGTTTGTAGCCTTCTTCCAGTCTGTCCGATATAACAATACTCACAATCGGAACACGGGATTCTGTACACGTCATTATTTCTTTCCTCCTTAGCCAGCGTGTCCTTGACCTTGACTAGTTGGCTTATCAGTGTTGAAGCTGGCTTGTGTGCTACACCAGTTCCGAGTGGGCGCAGTATTCTTGCAGTAATCTCCTAGATATGCTGTATATAGGTTAGAGAACACGCCAACGAGGACGTGCAAGAATTCTAGCCAATCACAGTAGATGAAGTCGAAACGCAGCAGATAAATTCGAATGATGCCCACCGCCCAGTTGCTTCGAAAGTAATTTGTCTGATGATGACGAAACGTCCGCGATCAACCATACCAGCTCGGAGAACAACTATGAACTACAATCAACGATCTTCCTTGAGGTAAACCTGTCCAACGCTAATCGTGTTCAACCCGAAACCCCAGAGAAAGCCAATTAGTCAAAGACAATAACAAACAGTATACATCACGTGTCAACTAATCTGTCTTCAACCGGTAGCGGTTATCGCTTTGATCGGAAACATGTTGTGACTACGATGTTGTTTGTTAATCGAAATCATTCCAACTAGTTCAATTCAAACCCTAACCATATTAGTCTTCTTTGTCAGACACTGACGAATTGCATATCGTTTATCGTTATCCATCTCCGAGGATGTTTTCAGTCGAAACCGTTCTCATGCTTCGTACCAAAACCAGAATTATTATCGGTTTGCGATGGTCGTCGTCAAACATTTCTGAGTTGCCTGCCTATTATACAAATGCCATATCTTGTTGTTCGCCTCCTTCGGTCGATGTCAACCATGGATGTACATCACAATCGCGTGAAAGTTCAAGTTTTGCAGCTTTTGGAATGACTAAACAGTCCGATTCGGGAGGAACAATCTCTCCCGCAGCGCTGGCAATGAAAGTCAGAGCTCGGTTGTATTGCTTCAGTTGCACGCCGGCGGCGTGATCTGCGTTCAGCAGCCAAGAGATGTATCTGCTCATCCCCAGCTTGCAGACGACGCTTAACACAGTGCCTCCAATGTGAGCGGTCAAGAGCAAGTTCTTCCCAACTCGCCGGGTCAATGCCAAGAGCTTTCATATCTCTATTGCAAATGTCTTTGTACCGCAAGTGCATGCCTGCCCAATGGTCGACTTCCTAGTTGCAACTCACCATAGAGTAGATCTTTCGGAATACGACCATTTTCCATTCTGTAGACATGACCAAGCCACCGCAGGCGGCGCTGTCGCAATAGAGTGAACATGCTCTGTAGACCAGCTTTTGAAAGCACTTCAGCATTAGTCAGTCTGTCCATCCACGATATGTTCAAGATACGACGGATGCTTCGTAGATGGAAAGCATTCAGCTTCCGTTCGTGTCTTGCGTGGGTGGTACAGGTTTTACTGCCGTACAGTAAAGCATTTAGTACGCATGCGCTGTACACCATCATCTTCGTCTTTACAGTCAGCTTGTGGTTACCCCAAACACGAGAGTTCAAACGGGACAGAATGCCATATCTATACAATACAATACAATATATCTACTCTTTGCGTATTAGGAGCTGGTGATGTATAACATCAACACTATATTTTGTAACGACACTATCACCGAGTTTGATGTTCCCTGGACGTTGACTTTCCCAAGTCAATCATCAAATAAATCTGCTCGAAGCTACCAACAGCAATAACGCTTCAAGGTTGGAACTATATGCACGGCTTGGTTGTATTCACTTAGTTCCGCTTTCAGTTCAAATATGACTTTTCATGCTCAGTGAACATTGAAGATTCTTTTTGTAACTATTCCTTTTTGCATCAGGACATCGCAAATTACTTCGAAGATGTCTAGTCTCACCATACTTATATTATTGATTGTTAAATGAGCTTCAAACGTTAACCCAATCGAAATATTTAAGTCTACCAGGCAATTAGTGTTGCCCGCATTGGCATATCGATTATCCGTTTGTTTGAAATTGCTTCGCGTATAGTAGGAATCCACGTGTCGCATAAATTTTGAATGGCAAATGATTGATTTTTTTGATGAGAATCGATAACCACAACTACTGAGACGTATTGATATTGTGGAGCCGTGTTGACACGGTAAAACCGTTGACATATTTCAACCAATCAATTGTTGGTATTTGTTTTTACGGTGGGTTGGAAAATGAACTTGAAACTAATATATCTGCGCGTGCATTCCACAAACTGTAGCAACCTACTCTAGAGGTGTGAATTGCAATTACAAGCAATGCCAAGGTTGAGCTTTCGGAAGATATTCAAGACATCACTCTGCTG
>JACCGJ010004207.1:0-17732 GCA_013407085.1 Atriophallophorus winterbourni
GAATCTTAAACAGCAAACCTTTTGGCGAGCGAGCTTCGCCATCGATACATTGTAATTTTAAAATTGTATGCGTATCGATAATGTTCTAGTTGTTTGAATGTTTCTAACGATTGCAAATATCAAACACAAGAAGACTACTTCGTTTGCTCAAATTTATCAACAAATTACAATAAACAAAGCAGTTAGTTAATCCGGACAAATATGAGCAAATTGTTCGTTACTTGTGTTCCTATCCAAAAGGTAGTTCAGTACAGTAGTTCTTGAAACGAATGTGTAATTAAAAAACGAAAAAATTGTATTATTCGACAGCTAGTTATATTTGAAATATTGAGGAACCCATAAGAAACCTGTGTTATCTTTGTGGAGTTAATTAGTTGTTTACACAAAAACAAAAACAGTCACTTTGGTAAACATTTTTATAACACTCTACAGACGGTAAGTTACTGTTTGTTTTCAGTATACTGTATCAGTAAGCGCGTTCTTAAAAATTAAAAACCGATGAAGATTTGTTTGACTTTTGAACCGATTTCGGAAGTTTCTGCAACGAAACGGTGTGTTTAATCTCTCTGATTTGGGTATGTATTCAAGATTCAAGATTCAAGGATTCAAGGATTTATGGTTAAAAAAGTTAATACTTTACAACACCACAGGATTACGGTATGAATAAAAACAGGAAAAATACAATAGTATAAAAGCAATAGTGAATATCAAATGTAAGGCTCACGAATGTTATTCTTTTGCATATGTAAGTCCAATTTCGCTTTAAAAGCCGCCAGGCAAGGAGAGTCCACCACATGTTGAGGTAGTGAATTCCAAAGAAATATAGCACGTACGGCGAAAAAATGGCGCCGACAATCAATACGGGAACTTGGAACGTAAAGGGATAAGGTATGTCTGCGTGTCACTTTCCCATCACACACATCGAGCAAGTGTTTTAGTGGATGTCCTTCAGTAGACACAATTCTATATGTCAGAATAATATCGCGTCGTATCCTCCTTTGGGTAAAGTCGCATAGACCCAGACGTTGTAATCTTTCGGTGTACGGCACATTGCGAAGACCAATCACTAACTTTGTTGCTCTATGATAGATTTTATCGAAGAGAGCAATGTCTTTTCGCAGCCAAGGAGCCCATACCTCTACCGCATACTCCATCGTAGGGCGAAGGTAGACATTCATTATCCGTGGTAAGGTTACCAGAGAGAATCTTCCAAATATTCTTCTAAAGATACCCAACAATCTGTTTGCCCGTCGATATATGTTCTGGCAGTGCGCTGTGCTCTTCAGGTTCCCGCTAATCCACACTCCAAGATCTTTTTCTAACGAGCTCCATGCTAGGTTTTCAGTTCCCAATCGATATATCCAAGGAACATTCTTGCCAAGATGGAGCATCTTACATTTCTGTATGTTGAATGACATGTCATTCATGACCGCCCAATTCGACACGCTGTCCAAATCCATTTGCAGTTTCTCACAATCCTCTGCAGAACTTATTGGCGTCCAAATTTTCATATCTTCCGCGAACACGACCATTTTGGACGATATGAGGGGGGGGAATCATTTGTGTACAGCAGAAAGAGGAGCGGACCTAGCACAGATCCTTGTGGGACTCCACTGGTGGTTTTGAACGTTTGGGATAGCGCTCTGTATAGGAAATATCGATCAAGTAAACGTGTGCTAATGGATATACTTGGATATACTTCGTGAATCTGTCTTCGAAAATTACGTCGCTTTTCCAATCCATGAACAATAGTGCATGTGACGTTCGTAAGCTGATTGCCTTTCAGTGAGACGATGTAATATAGTTGGCTTGCTTCCTGAAAATCTTGCCTTCTACTTCTGTCGTTTTAAATGACTTTTTATATAATGTATTAACGTTCCACGATTCAGTTTCTGGTTTCTAAGAAAAGTTTGATTAGGTAAATATTTTCGATATACCTATTGAAGATTCAAAGTAATTCAAAGCTTCTATGGACCAAAAAGCAAATACTTTACAGTAACCATAAATTAAAAATATAGGAAATACATAAAAACAACAAAGATGTTTTGGTAATACGGAAAGTCAGCTTAAGTATTTGGGTGCAAGATTGGATTTGGTCAACATATACTTGTTAAGTTCAGCCTTGAACATGTTCAGGCTTGATGGACAAATGATATATGTGGGCAGAAAGTTCCATATTAAACAAACTCGGATAGCAAAGAAGAACCTTTTTTATACAATTTGTTTCAGAGTGTGGAATATTTAACTTTAGACATGAGATCCGCTATCGCGTGCTTCGTACAGGTGTTCAAGTGGGTGTATGCAGAATGTTGAACATCAGGATCAAGTCACCCCTGAGATGACGGTATGAAAAGTGAAACAGGTTCAGAGTTGCAATCCTCTCCTCGTATGGGCTGTTATATAGTCCGGTCACTAGTTTTGTAGCGCGGTGGTATACGCATTGCAGCAAGTCATGCCCTTTTGTAACCATGACGACCATGTTTGAATAGCGTACTCCATTGCTGACATGATATAGGTGTTAGTTATCCGTAGGAGTATCTGCTTTGTGAAACTCCCGAAGATCCATATGACTATTTGTATACCACAGAATACTGCAGTGAAATCTTCAAGTTACTGCTAATCCACACTTCCAGGTCTTTCTCTTCCGTAACCCATGAACGTTGCTGTGATCTCAGAGAGTATGTGAATTCGAACGATTTACCGACATTTTACATTTTTGGATGTTGAATGATAGGCAGTTTCGCAAGGACCAGCTACGAGATCTTTTTTGTAGAATTTGTCAATCTTCGATGGTGCGTACGCTAGTCCAGACTTTGATGTCATCCATAAATAAAATGACTTTAATGTGTATGATTTCGAGTATATCGTTCGCTTACACTAGGAAGTGTATTGGCCCCAAGACTGAGATTTAAGGTACGCCACTTGTAACTTCTACTGGGCTGGATATTGCCCTCATGATATCAAATTACTGTTGTATATGCGTATGGAGTATTCACATTTCCCACGAAACCAATGATATCGAATCCACAGGAAATTCTACAGCGCCGATTCTACTTTTATTGATGGATCTTCTTGATTGATCACAAAAGTTCATGGATAATTGGATTTCTCAGAGTAAAAAATTGATTTCATTAATAAAATAAGGTCGATTGCGAGAGATATCAAGGTAAAAAAATTTGCTAGTACACAACTGAGAAAAAATAATACCGATGCTATTTTCTGTTATATTGTTCTTTATTATTTTGAATCCAAAATATTATTGAATTTGAACCATTGTTGTAGATCCTCTATTCATTAGAATATGCTGTGTTAATCTATTCCTGTGTGTCGTTACAGATTACCCCGAGAATCTAAGGAATATTTTATGATGTGATTGAGTTTTATTTATCGGGGGTTTACTTGAACCTTCAAGCAAAAATGTCAGCTTGATCTTCGCAAGTTATTTCGTATCCAGAATGGTTTCAAGAATTCAAGGATTCATGGATTCAAGATTTATGGTTGAAAAAGCTAATAACTTTACTATAACCATAGAGTTTAAATATATATATAGATATATAATATATATATATATATATATATATATATATATAATCAAAATCAATGTGACGAAGATAGTTTATTAATAGTTGGCGGAAAATTTTGGATTAGCTCTCATATAATCGTCAAGCTTCGATTTGAATGTAAATAAACTGTTTGAGCTTACCAAATCGGCAGGTAGGGAATTCCGAACAAAGCACACACACCGAATTGAAATACCTGCGGCAGTTCTGTTTGGAGTGTGGTATTTCCAACTTGCAACCATGACCACTGCTGTTGCTGGAAGTTCGAAGGTGGAATAATATGTCCAGGGGTGGGGAACAGTAGTAAGTATTTTGTATGCGAGGATGAGATCACCTCGCATTCTCCTTTGTGCAAGTGACCTTAGCTCCGATCGTCTGAGTCACTCGGCGAATTGCGTATTTTCGAGTCCATTAACAAGCTTAGATGATCTCTGATATATGCAATCCAGAAGTAAAATGTCTTTTTGGAGCCATGGTGTCCAAACTTGTGCAGCATAGTCTAGAATAGGGTGTACATATGTGTTCATCATGAGAGGAAAACACCCCGGGGAAAAAAGACCAAATATCTGCCGTAACGTACAGAGCTGCTGAGACGCGCTTTCGTAAATAGCTTCGCATTGTAGACCATTTTTCAAACTACCACAAATCCAGGAACCCAGGTCCTTTTCTTCCAAGGTGTACTTCCAGATTTTGTCGGCGATGTTGTACGGATAGTAAAAGTCAAGGTCATAACCGATCTGAATGATCTTATACTTTTGCATATTCAAGGCAGTTTATTTTCGGATGACCAGTTGTACAAAACATTCACATCGTTTTGTAGCAAAATACAATCATCAGCATTGCTGGTTCGCCTACATTCTTTTATCTCGTCAGCAAACATAACCATCTTACTATCATTTGGTATTGTCAAATTGTCCATGTAGATTAGAAACAGTATCGGTCCAAGCACTGATCCTTGTGGAACACCACTCGTGTCATCGATTTCTTTCGATAATAGGCCGTCCACACGAACTCTGATGTGCCTGTTGCTGAGATAATCAAGTATCAATTCATATAGTCTGCCAACAATACCTTGTTTATTTAGCTTGTTCAAAAGTAAATTATGATCAAATCTATCGAAAGCTTTAGAAATGCCCAGGAAGCACGCATGAATCCCGCATCAACAATCCAATCGTCTAAGCTTGTCAGCTAATTTGTTAGACAAGAGCGATTTCGGCGAAATCCGTGTTGGGCAACTGTTAAAAGTTGGTTTTATCCAGATGTCGCACTACTTCTGCGGTTATTGTTCGCTCAACTCTTTTGATACCGATGACAGCAAAGTAATTTTTAACTTCAGAACGGGTAATATTTGTCCCAGTTTCCAGTCTTTTGGTACCATCTTGGAACAAATTATTCGAAATACAGGTTAGAGGATCAGAGAACTGTGCATGGCACGTTTTGAGCAGCTTCGGAGTTATCTCGTCTGGTCTTGGAGATTTCTTTAGGTTTAATTTTCGTAAGTGCTGCGCTACAATCTACGGAGTAATCAATACTTCACTCAAGGTCGGTCGGTCAAATCGAATGATTTGTTCCAGATCAGACTCCGCGGAGTTCGGCGCAAAAACTCCATCATTAAAGTCTGCTAGTAGGTCAGCGGTCTGATTAATGGATTCAGTGAAGCCGGATGAAGTGTTTAGAGCAAAGACTCCTGGTTCAATATTCGTTCTATCGTTTACGAGTCTATATAAGAGCTTCGGATTAGGGTGCATCTGAGAAATCATTTGCGATTGAAAAGCTTGTTTATCATCTCTAATTAAGCTGATAACTTGTTTCGCAGTGGTGTACATTGTGCCCAAGAATCAGCGGTGTTGGTATCATTGTGAACCTCTTTTGCTACTGCGCTTTGTTTCATCCACTTTTTAGTCCTGCCTCGCAGTATAAATTTATTACGTTGAGACGTTTGCTTCAAAACGAACATTCATAGATTTATTCATAGATGATATGCGGGTAAAAAGCTATGCTTTATTAGACCCACAAAAATGTACATCGGGTCAGATGGTAAAAAATATCAAAATATTGTCAAAATATTCAATGTTCCCCCAACATAAATTTCAGGTGATGTAAGAGAGTGCCAATGACTATCCGGATCGGAGTAATCAAGTTGTGCGAAACTAGTGTTTCGTAATTCTGCACACAGTGCACGGTAGTTCACACTTCTGATGCATTTCGTTCCGTCACTGTTGCACCTAGCGCTACAAACGTACTCGAATTCTAGGACAACGTCCGATTGGCGTCTTATAAACTATATTCTCTACAGCGATGGGTTCTGATGTAAGTATTAGATGCAAGATAGACGGTCGGTATGATCCCCTTATATGAGTTAATCAAAAAATGTGGTTATAAAAGGGTGCGTAATCCAAGACGGCTCAAAGTTCAGATTCAAGTTCCTCTGGTGGATGATCTTCCGGGCTATAAAACTGGGGAAAGTTGAAATCCCCCGTTATCAATATTTAAGTATTGTACCGCGTTGTTACATAGCGCAAAACTTTAATCTGTTTATAGTTTAGGTCGAGAGTTGCTGTGGGAGAACGATAGATCACTACAATATTGTATTGTTCTACTGAAGTAAGAGTCAGAGAGCACCAAAGTGTGTCAAGTATATCAAGTGTCTGGTCGTTTATAACTACAGTTAAACGATTGCTTGAATTAGAGTGCTGCTCCGCCGCCATCACCTAAATGGTCACGCCGGAATAGAGACAAGCTGGGCAGAGTTCATTTTCATACAATGAATCTTGGAACTACGTTTCTGTTATGGCAACTATGTCTGGCGCCGTTTCATTACAAATAACGGACAGTACGATTAATTTGTTGATCAGACTGTTTGCGTTTGTATAGATGCACTTAATTGTAGCTTTCGTGAGTAATGACGGAGTGTAAACTGAAGTTATTGGTCCGACATCTCCGGTAGTCACTAGTATCAAACTGGTGGGTTCGTAAAGTATTTGAAAATATTCGAGACCGATCGGGAGTCCATAATCATGAAAATAAAGTTTGCAATGAATCGGTTATAGTACGTTTTCGGTAACGTTTCGCTTCTGAACACAGAAGCTTCGTCAGACCAAGAGTGTCGGTACGAACAGTGTTCAGGTGTAAATGGCATTCTCTTGACCAATCCTGAGTTCTCTAAGCTAGACAGAGAAGATTAATATAATTGATCATACCCCCTAATTGCTGTGCTCATCCCTAATTATTTATTAATTGCACAGGTCAGCGTCTGCTGACACAGGGTGGAAAATTTGTTCTTGTTGTTATTGCCTCAGTGACAGAATCGCAAATTGTATTAGGTTCTCGATTCGGATCTTAATCGATTTAAGATCTAGCGGCATTTGCGTTATTTGTGTTAGACATTGTGTTTACAGTTGTTTCTGTAAATTCAATTCAAGACGATGTATTGAAGTGAAAGGAGTTTGATGGGTATATTTGAGACAAATATACGTTTGCATGTAATGATCTCAGCAGATATATTTGTTTCCTGGCAAGGTAAGTTCCTATCGGATGTGTTTGCGCTCGAGAGTGCATAATCCGAGACTAGAAACTCGCTACTCAATTGCAGGTTGTTGTACAATCAAATAATCAAACTTTCTACGGAGCCTATTTCGTTGTCACCCGAAATGCTCTAGCCAATTGCCATTGCAGCCTACTCACTATCCCTGTTTTGCTTTTCCTTAAAAGCTTTTCCTTGACATTGAATGACCAATCAGTGAACGTAATTCAAACAGACAATTAATATTTTACTTGAGCATTTATCAACGGACTTACATCGAAGCATTAGACTCAGTCACATTAACTGTTTTTAGATTGATGTCAGCAAAATTTGTTAGTAGAGATTTCTTATCAAATACTTTTAAGTCAGCCTCCGAATCGATTGATATCTTTAGATTGCTATCATCTCGTACAAACAGCATTAGTTTCATGAATCCTCAGCGAAAGAAACGCAAAAATGATTATAATTTTTGGTAACTGCTTCTTCAACTTTACTTTTTAAACTTTGAATGATGCTATATGAAAATCGCATCCTAACTAGAAACCACAATGAATAAAATGAGTTGGCACTAACAGATTTTTCGCCCGTGATTCGCTCACATTGATAAAATTCTGTTTGTTTAAATAGCCGCGCAACGAAAGCCACTGGCCGCGTTTCTCACAAAACAAAATGGCGCTCTAATCAGAACACCTGCTCTAACCACCTGTTACATCAATGCGAATGGGAGCGAGCTGAACATTGTTTCCAAAAAATGAATAGCGACCACGAACAAAAACGGTGCACAATAAAAAATTTGATGGGAGCCGAAATATGATCGTAATTTAATATGATATATATATATAGATATATAATATAGATATATAGATAGATTAATTACGAATCGATTATATATATATAATATAATAATATAAGTTGTATATATATATATATATATATATATATTTGATGATAGATTAGAAACTATTAAATCTGTCGAATTCAATTAGCAGTGTTCATACTATAAAACGAATAATATTCTTGTTTGTTTTATGACCATTAAAATCAGATATAGAGAGAGGAGATTAAAGGATTGAAAATATGGAAGGACAAATAATCATTCATTTTTTCCGCCTAATTGATTTTCTCACTACGTTGGATGACTGAACAAAAGATTCGGATAAAGGTAACTGCATTATTTTTTTCTGCTCGAACAGAACTGAAGCTTTTCATAGATTCATTCACAATTCAAAAGTTCAGGAAGTTTAAACGGGGTCCACTTCTCTTGCGATTGTGCGAAAACTTGTCAGTTCGCCACCGAATAATCAGAGTAAATGAATTATTGTCAAAATTTGAAACTACTAGCGGAGTCTACGAGAAGCTGTGCAGCGACCGCTCTTTCTTCTATAAATAAACGATTTGAAAATGATATGAAAATGGGGACTCGGATCAATTTCGCTGCAGATTGTGATGAAATGTAAAGCGAGTTGGACACGGTGTAACTTAAGCGGACTGTGAAGGATGTCAGTTGAACCATCCCCTTAAACACTTGCTAAAGCACAATGACCTTACTAGAACACGAACACATTCAAAGGCTTTAAGCATTCCGCATTCGCGATTGGATATACGTCGTAATTTTTTCTCCGTAAGAATTTGTTTCACTTGGAACTATTTGCCTGAAGAAATCACACGATCAGAATCTGTTGAGGTTTTCGCTTCCAAACTCGATGAGTTTATGACGAACAATACGGTATGCGAATGTCCCTATTGATTTTTGAGATATTTTATATTTTTTATATATTTTTATATGTTCCATATATCTTGTCATCCAATGGTTATTGTTAAGCTTAATGCTTTTTTTACCGTACAATTTTTCTTCGAGTTCTGAGTACAGAAAAGCATGATGCTCAACCTTGACAAGAATGTTCCTTGGTTATATCGAATATAACTAAATGCTTGGCATGAAGCTCTGAGGAAATAAACTCGGTTTATGAATTTGTGGAAGATTCAAATGGTACCAAGTATAATGAACGTGTACTTTCGTTTAACGATTGAGTATGCGGTAGAGTTTTAGGTATCTTGGCAGTGTAAATATATTATCCTCTTCGATTAAATTTGTCACAGCTCGACAAATTTAGTGATCGGATTTGGCCATCTTTGCTCCCATGAAAAATTTCGATATGTGGGTGTATGAGAATTCACCCAAAAGAGGATACGGTTCGATATTATATTTTGTCTTCCTGGGGACAGCCACTTTGAAACTTATTTCAATAGTATAGTGAGAACGTGAAATGCTGGCATAACCTATCGCTCTACATCTCAAGTTCACGCATTGATTGCCAGCATTATTTTTCGTCTTGCGCGCTAATTTTTCAACCAAACTTTGCTGGTAAACGCTGGAGTTTTCTCTCACAAATAAATTAGCTTCGCTGTCCGTCGAGTGTTTGGCCCATTAACGTACCTAGCTTACCTGACATTTAAGGTATTTACTAGCACGACCTTTGATGGTAAGCCGAAGTGGAGATTAGCTTTACTTAACTTGGCGCGTTATATTCTAAAGGTTGAGTGAGCCATTAGTTGCTGTTCAATCATTTTGCAATTCCCGTAAACCTATTTTAATACATGAAATCGATTTAACTGGATATTTCAATGTTAATCAAGTTATCAAATTAGAGCACATAATTGGTGCAAAATATATATCGGGGCTCCATAATAAAATTTGCATTCAGGTTGATTACAAGCTAGCACAGGATCGTTTGAGCGTCAGTGCATCAAGTGTCTGTATTTACGGAATATTTATGAAGCTTCTCTGGTCTTAGAATACGCTATTCTTACAGCCAAGAGGGAAAATCGTTCATTTATTTCAATTCAACAAGACTCCAGTGAACATGTTTAACAGAATCATTCTAAAAAACATCATTAGTTTCTTCGGCGCGTTATCTACCCGAATGCAAAACGTTCGTTCGTTGTGTACACGTGTTTGTCAACGGTGGCCAAACCAACGATTGTATGCCGCGCGTGGACTGTAGCTCTAATTTGCAAACAGATGTTTGGGCACGTGCCTTTTTCTGTCGGTAATTGGATCATTTCCGGGTTTTCTTAAATGAAACATTCGGTCTCGGGTAACAAGGCTATTATCGGTTTCTGTTCGTTGATTAAATCAACCGTTTGTATGGCTTATCCCATTTTTGATTAGGTCGTAATGTTCTATTGTCATTGGAGTGGTTAGTTGGTTCGGTGAATTTAAATCACCGAGATCGGATACTAAACGAATAAATTTTGATGATATTTGTGGATATCGGAATAAAGTTATTGGGAAGTTATGTTGATGGAAATACATGACGGCGTTGGTATAACTATGTGTTAATGACATTGCTTTGGATAATAGTCACAATTATATAGTCCACGAATAATAGAATTTGGCAAACTGTATACAAGCAAGCTAATGCGAGTAATGATACACCCGAATATTACGATCCAACGTGATTCAAAGTGATCAAAGTTGTAATGTCTAAAAAGATTAGCTTAACATACCCATAGGATGGGAGTATGATGTAATTATACATTAAAAAAGAAGAACAGGAAAACTCATGTAGGATAACTCGTATCAAAGTTTGGGTGTCTCTCAAGTGTTTGTCCAAATTAGCTCTTTAAAAATATCCAGGTTGGCTGTGTGTAACAGCTGGAGGGGAGGGTGTTCCATGTGAAACTACACGTACAGTATCCGAATATCTTCGAAAGTCAGTATTGAAAGTGGAGGTTACCATCATGATAACGGGCGTTCCTCCGTTCCAAATTTTATGCTGTGTGTGAAGATACAGATCGAGCAGTGGAGATAATCGCATCTCCCATTGGAACTTAGATAAATATCTGTATGCCGCTGTTAAATAGAATTCTTACAAAGAACCATGATCATTTAAATACAGATTCACAAAGTGATTCTAGGTCAAGCACTCAAGGCGCTTATAAACTATCAATATACTTTAGTGCTCAGATCCCCATCCATTACACACCACTACCGGTTTCTGGCTGTTTGCCGTCATCAGGTGATGACAGTAAGATCAGGTTCAGTGAGCATTTGTTTACCACTATACCACTGTTTCAAGGCTCACTGAACCTGATCTTACTGTATCCACTTGATGACGGCAAACAGCCTGAAACCGGTAGTGGTGTGTAAGTGATGAGGATATGAGCACCACAATATATTGGGTAAATATGGTTTTGCAGTATGTTTGTATTCCTTGGCCATAGCTCTAATCTTAGTAGCTTATCGTCGCATTGATTTAAGGGTTTATAAAATAAAAAGACGCATGCTTTGCGACACTATAGAATTAGTAACCAAATAAAAATGTTAAAAATATTAGATATATAACAGATATATCAAACGTACAGCTCAATATTGATGTTTTTCATATGTAGATCCAATTTTGTCTCAATCGTCAGTATGCACAGAGAGTACATCACACATTGAGCTAGAAAATTCCAGAATAATTAGCACGCATGGCAGTTGATTTTCAGTCTCAAAAATAAGGTTTTTCGTGATTTTTGAGTGTTATATACAGTGTAAAAACGGGTGATTCGCAAGCAGATTATCTTTTGGTCGCTACACACATTTTGTGTTCATGTTTAATCTCGATGAACACTCATCATTACTCTGGAACTCTGTCACTCGCTACAACCTAAATACTGATATGAGATTGTGTGCTCAAACTACTGCATGAGCAGACTTACATACAACACTGCTTTGTTCACGGATATATTAGATCTTTCTTACCCACACAAGTTCAAACTAGAACAAATTTTAAAAACATCATTTTTTAACGCAAACACGACTCTATGCACGAAAACAAAGAAACCTTTGCTGAGAATGAAGCACAATTGTTGTACAAACCATGGTTTGTTCAAATGCTGCAACCGCTGTATATCAACAACTGCTAGTAGATGACTTGCGTGTACTCCCTCGGTCAGAAAAAGGCTTATTTACATGAGCGATTACCAAGGTAATCACCGCCCCCAGTAAGGCTGCAATCAGTATTACACATACCGGCTTTGGTGACCAATAGTGTTCAGGGTAAAAGGTACGCGACATGCTTTCGAAAATTGATCGCTAAACTCTTCGTGCTCTATTCTACAGACGTGAGATAAACTAGCGAATAGTCGAAATCATGAGCTTAATTAGTAAATGCAGAACACCACTCTTCAATAAAGCTCAAGAGCTGAAAAGACCAACGACAATCCGCTTAAATTTGCTCAGAGGATGAACTGCATGAATAAGGTTCGAATGGCAAACGGCTAGCAAACAGAAGCAGATGAAAACCCATAATAAACGCTTTGAACAATTGGCGTTTTCTCGTGTTGCGGGATACCGGGGTGAATGTAATGAAAGTTGGAAAGGTTGACCTCGGGTATCAAAAGTAACGCAACCGGTAAGTGGACAGCAAAAGGGGAAAGATGCGAATAAATATTGATCGAATTCCTTCGAAATGTCGGTTGACAACGTAATATACGTTAGGACCGGAGAGAGGTTTGGCCTCACGTGATGCGGAATAATTATCGCATATTAACTGGCGTTGCGGACTGAAATTCGGTGTATTCCAAGTCTTTAATTTTCTTACACGTCGAAGATTCGACTAGAGCGATTTTTAAGACCATCTTGTGTCTTCCAAACTACTGGCAATATACGATAAAATATTGTAGCGGGTGGGGTAGAGGCCGGAAATGACAATTGGCGCACATCTGGCTGATTATCACACAACATTCGGATCATCAGTCCAAAAATAATCACGTTGCACATACGATTCATCCCTGAAGTCAACCCGTCTAACGCTAATCGCGTTCTCCCACGAGTCCCAGAACACAAGAGAAAACCTATTGGTCAAACTGGTTTATTACGCAAATGCTTATCTTATACAGGCAGATTGACCATCCACAACACATCCTGAAACATGTCTGTCCGGTTGTCACTTCGATCTGATTTGCAAGTCGATTTGGTGCAAACCGGTACACTCGAAGCCCTCACCATGCATGGCCGACATTGACGAATTGCATAGCGTTAGATTGCGCTAACGTTGCTCATCTACTCATACCTCCGAGGATGTTGTCGCTCAAACCGTTCTAATACAATCCCTTCGAAACCCGAAATATTACGAGTTCACAATTGTCGTTATCAGTCTTATCAGCGCTTCCTATTCTTGTGTTGTGCCGGAAGGTGGAGTTCTGCATGTCAATCGAAATCGGTTATTAGCACTTATCGGTAATGCACTTTGCACCTTCACAATGTGATAGTTTCACGGAATCCCGCACGACGATGTGTCATGCACTCGAACATAGTCCGATATAAAATAACACGATCCTAGAGGCACAAACCGAGCATACACCTCACGTCTTATGCCCTCAATGAAAACTCGAAAATCGTAAGCCTCGAACTAGTAGGGAAAACAAAAACCGAAAGGCTAAATGATGTTTATTTGACTAATAAAGTTCTTGAATCGATTGAATAGAGCAAGCAACCGACCATCAAAATTACAGATCGAAATATTTTCAAATAGTTGAGCGGATAAGAATGAAATGCTAACTACTGTCGTGTTACGAGTAGCGTCGATATAGTAATTGTCAATCAGCGTACTCTTAAATAGAAAGTAAGAAGTAAGCTTGAGAAATTATTTACCGGCACATCGTCTCTCGCACTTCCAGATAGTTGATTACGTTTGAGTATATAATAGATAAATAAAGATATCAGGAATCTGAGACTTACACAAAAGTAAATAATGTATAATTAAAAGCACATCAACGTCAACTCATTCATGTTGCTTTAACAGTTAAGCTGAAGAACAAACACGAGTGAATTATTTTAATCATAATAAAGCGGCATCCACGCGCAAATTAAAAAATTGGAAACAAACAACCTACCAATGATGGGTAGAAGATGCAATGATAATGAAATATCTTTACCGCAAACAGATAAAACGTTCAGAACGTGAACTCCAAATTCCACCAACCTGCACGTAAGCAGCACCGTAAATTGTCGAAATATATGGACAAACCAGAACCGCAGCATTTATTTTGTTTAACGTCACCAGTCAATGTTTATCTACCGTTGATCTACAACGCGAGCATATGCTCGCCTAAACGTCTACATTACTTAGCGTGATAACACAGTCCGATTCAGGCGTAAAAATCTCTTCCACTTCTTTCGAGTCCGGACTCAAACTACACCAAATGGTATTCTTCATCTCGAACATTGTGTCAGAATGAGTTGTTCAGTTTACACGCTCGAAGAAATACAAAGCTACTCCATCTCGTGTACTTAATACGTTTCGATGAAGCATAAATATGTTGATAATCGTCAGCTTGTAATCATTCACCTGAGCGTGGAACCACGTCTCCGTTATGGTGATAATTTCAGCATAAAACTGATTGTTTCCGAGGGTAATTCAACGGATTTGTTTTGCAAACTCTGTGAATTACGTATAAACTGTCAATGATGGTTTGGTATGAAGCCAGTATGTATGAAGGGTGTCAATTTGTCTGACTCGCCCAGACACGGACCTTTTTGGTTTCTTGAAGCACTCCTTGAATTTGAGTCTGTATTAACTTTGCACGGCAGTAGTATACCTTGAGATTCTGAATAATGCGTTTGGAACGCTTCTTTTTACATAAGTCTAGATATTTTTTCTATGTATCTCCCCATGTAATTCTGCCGAAATATGTCATCGCATTTGTTATGAAAGTTTATTTCAGAGGAATTGGTCCATAAGCTTTATAATTCTGTTACCGAAGCATCTTATCCTAAAGTGATTCAAAACAACGGACTCAGCGATTTTATCGTATCAGCGATGTAAAGCCACTTTTTAGAGTCATGTTGTTGTTGTTTAGAAACCTCCGGTATACTAATAGAAAATAACACTAAGTATTAGATTGTGTTCGTTAATCTTCGCACGAACATCTAGACGTACTTTTCTTCTCAACCAAGGTATGTTGGAGTATATCCGATTTTCATACTCTGGAAAAGCAATTCCCATGTATGTAACAAAAACAAAGAGCTTTCGGTGATATGATTAAACATGGAGCATTTGAGATTTATTGATTTAGAGTTAAATTTGATACTGTTGTCAGTATCGGCAAGCCAAACGTGTCAACCAAAAATATCCAGGGAATACTCCTTGCAATAAAGGCTTTCGTTGGCAGCGTGCTTGTAAAAAATACGCAGCTGACGACCGTTAATACATTTACTGGTGATTGTTGGTTTCGCAACCCTCTATGTGGTGTTGTGCGATAGACTAAAAGAAAACATGCGATGATTTCTTCTTCCTGTGCGCTTTAAGAGAGCCGGTCTTAAAGTATCGACAAAACGCTCAGCTCCTACATTCGATTGAAGCGTATGGGCTTGATATTATGTGCAATGCAGAAGTTTTCGTACTATTTTAAGGTAAACTGTGCATTGTAGTCTGAAACTCTCATGCTCGGGAGGCCAAGTGATGATGATGTTATCTAACAAATCTATCGTCGACTCACTGTTGGGTGGGGTCACTTGCTTCATTTCAGGCCACGTTGCATGGACGTCAACGATCGTTAGATACGCCATACCAGCGATCAGACTTGTAAAATCCTCGTTAACACGTTTTCAAAGTATATTTGTGATCGTTGAGTTGCAGGTGATCAATGTATGATATATATAATATGAAACCACAAGCATGATCCAGCCAGAGACTGCACGCGGGCTAAGACACTGTCAGGTTGCTCAGGCCTAGACTGTAGAGTAGACTAGGCTGCTTGGCCACATCAAGGTTAGCTACGTTCAAAATTTTCGATATTTAAATCTATGCCGTGTGATCTTGTAGTAGCTTCCATTCTTTCGATAGTTTGATGTTCATTAGTTACTTCATGACCCGTGTAGAAAGAGGATGGGGAATTATGATACGATCAGAAAACACGAGGCAGTCATTTACCTCGACACGAGAGGGTCAGTAATGAACCATCCAGAATTGTGCTAGGTCAATTGTCCGCCTGTTGTACATAGCTTTCCGTAGTACGGGATCCGACTGTTCTATCTGTAATCTATTACAACGTTGCATCTAAATGTTTTTGGCAGGTTGTTCCTCTATTAAGCTGGCACTCATAATATCTTGGTTTTGGACCTTTTCACTTGGGATTACTTGGATCGGACTATTTGTTCTGCTAGATGGTTTTTAATGTCTGCGTTCTCATTAAATTTTCGTTAAATTTTGTTTATCGTCACCAGTCAATGTTTATCTAGCATTGATCTACAACTCGAACATATGCTAGCCTAAACATCTACATTATTTAGCGTGACAACACAGTCTGATTCATGTGTAAAAACCTCTGCTTCAAAAACCACAAAGAACAAAACTAACGATTGAACAGAACCGTTTTTCTAGTATTCTTCTTTCAGTAGTGTTGAAACTCTTGAATGGAATGAACGAACCACACACGAGCCTAGATCCAGAAAAAGTGCCACACAGTCAGAGACTGTGCGTGGGTCATGTGACTGTCAGGCTGCGCAGGCCCAGACAGACATGAAAACGAAAATCGAAATGGCAGTGCGACTCCAGCGTGTTTCCTCATGCAGCTTAGTATCTTTGGCAAATCAATTTAGCAGCGCTGAAATACTGCACTAATACACAGTCGCACACTCTTACAAATGGCCAACACTTTATTGTTGGTAACATCACCTCATTTAAAATTTAACTGTGAAGATCGTGAATTTGGTTTTAGTAAGACATGAAAGAGTGAGATGGTATACAATGAATGACTTTGAATCTATTATTAGAATATAGAATCGTGGTGTTTAAAAGCATGGCCATGGCTGAGTAATGGGCTGCCATTTGTGAACATCAACAAAGCAATCAGAATGATTGCATTTGCACAAGGTCTGAAGAGCGAAATCAATGAAGAAAATTGTGGGGGATGCTGCTTTCAACGTCTTCGTTAATCATTAAACGGTTGAGTCCGGTACAACAAGCGATGTTAAAACAAACCATCAGTAAGCTTCATCGTGGAAACGTTATAAAAAAGAGCTGCTTTAAAAAGTATTGATTCAAAAGTAAAGTTTACAAGATTTGCAGAGTATATCAGGTAATTGTTTGTTTGTGGCCAGACCTTGAAACCTCAATTGTAAGATGGTATACAATATACTGCACTACTTCAGATTCCGTTTTATGGCAATAGTCTTTTCACCGAATTAATATTCAACTCCCATATCCTGTAGGCAAGTCTAGACTACACTGGAGGGCCGCAAAACGAGAAAGGAATGACAAAATACGAAGCAAAGCCACAAAGCTTAAGCTTAGGGACGAAAATGATGTGTGTATCTTGGCAAAACATTTTCAATAGTCTGTAGTTTAAATGAAAATGCACCAGATGAACCAGTGTAACGCATCTCAGATTGTTCAGAAAGCCCTAATAGTAGGTATTCTTGAGTTGACGTTGCTCAGATCTAGATTAAGAGTTGATGCATATAAATTTGAGCTGGAAATGGCAGTTTCTTATTCTGATTTAGGGTCAATGTAAAAAACACTGCAGCTGAATGTCAATGCCTCAAATCATTTTGATATATTTCAACGCGTTATCGTTAAATATACAATTTGCAAATTTACTATTAATTTGTTTTACTATTCTAGACAAGTAGGCTTGTTACGATATTAGAAGATAAC
>JACCGJ010004208.1:0-10950 GCA_013407085.1 Atriophallophorus winterbourni
TACTTAGCAAACGCCGGGGAAATCAACGTTGTTAATAAACGATACCACTTCCTGTGATAGGGCTTTATCACAGTTGGTATGTGCTTTACCCAAGCAACCAAAACATTTAACTCCATGAGATCTGGCACTCACCCGTTTGTTACACATTTGACACGCATCACGTGCTGCCTTCTTTGTTTGCGGCATCGAGGTCATCCTTCGTGTCATTGTTACAATCCAACGAGTGATGAGTCAGTGCACTTGGCGGTACAGTTGTTTATCGATCGATTGCTACCGGTGGAGTGAATGCGTAGGATCGGAATGGCGCGATCCACGCGGTAAAAGCCATCGAGTTTAAATCAAAGTGACGCTGTTCAACGAGTTTCGATCTGATAGAATTGGAAAAACTATCATTCGATTCAAAATAATGTTATCTTTTCAACACTATTCGAACAGGAACGATATTCTTAATCGCCAGGGATATGCACGTGTAGGTAAATTTGGGTTAAAACTTGAGTAATTTGATTTTCAAGGATTCACCTTGTTCTAAGTTGAAACAGGTGTATTCCGGACGAGCAAATTAAGAAGTGTCCAATGATATCTGAACCGTCCAGCTCAGACAAACTGGTAAGGAAACAAATCAGAAAGTATGACAGGACAAATTTATGCTCAATGTGATTCTGTGTTTGAACATCTATGTTCGCTGTACGAACCACTTATAACAGTAGCTTAAAATTTGTGAATAATTAACCTCATTTCTTAATATAAGCAGCTCAGTATGAACCCTACCGCTAATAGGAAAATTCAAAAGGCAGACCTATATGTCTGAAACCTATTTAGAATTTTGCACAATAACATGACTTGCTAATGGCAAATGTAATCATTTTCCTACTAAAATGAATGTTGAGATTGTGTTTTGATTGAGCACGAAGAAAGTCGAATATCTATTGCAAAAATCCGTTTGCTGCTAATTTTTATTTTTTTCTCTCACACATCTAATATTGTATCCTGTGGGAATTGTGAATGTTAAAATATTAACATTATTGGACTCTATGTAAAATTTTCGCATTTGCTGTTATACACACTTGGGATTTTAGTGAAACATTCCAACACAGAGAAATGTTTCCAAATGACCCTCTGGGAAAATTCGAAAAGCAAATGTTACCCTACAACGAGAGTGATTTTTTTGAAATTGAAGCTTCTAACGCATTCAATCAACTTATTTGTAATGTTACTTACAGAACGAAGAATTGAATAATCTGATAAACCAGCTTGCGGAGCAGTTGGAACATAAAGTCAATCAAGATGAGCTGGAAGAAATGCAGCTTTGGATCAAGAAACGCTTGAAACAACTTGGAGCACGTATCGCCGCCCTGCGAAAGGCTCAAAACGACGAGGCTGCTGGGCTTCGGCGAGGACTCATGCATTTCCATTGCATTTCTTGCGACCGGCCTGTTAATCTTCCTCCCGGGCAAGAGTGAGTTGCATTTATCACGGTAGATATGGTAAACGTAATGATAGGAGGTTCATATTGGGACATTTTTTCGTTACCATTTGCATCTTGAATTCCGTTTTGTTTTCTCGGTAGACAAAATGAGAGCATATATTTATTGAAAGACATATTGATCAATCGGGTTGAATTTTTTCTCAAAATTAAAAATTGTATAGAGGGTTATAACGATTGCAGAAGTTTGACTGCTAGACTTCTGATTTAATCCAGTGCCACTCTGTTGTAATATAGCTCCCAGTCGAAGTATTGTGAATGTTTTATTCTTCAAAAATTCATGAAGATGGTCGACATTTGACAGGTGTCTGCAATTGCCGCAATAATAAAAACATTCTTGCTGCAAATTCTGACAACTGTTTAAAAAGACGACGCAGTCAAGCGCAAATGCCGAACCTGTATGTATCAGCCGAAAATATCAAATTTACAGATCCTACGGATTAACATTATGGAAAACCAGATACAGTTTAGGCCACGCAGTGTACTGTCCGTTTTAGATAGTTTCCCAATTGATTTCGGCACACGTGTTATACGTGAGTATAGTAATGAATCATTATAATCATATTTCATCTAATATGAAACCCCAGCGAAATTAGAACTCGAAAACAGCTAGGAAAAAGCCAAATGACCATTCTGAGAATGAATATGACTGACGTTCACATAAATACATTGCGTTGAACCTCCGTTAGATAAGTTTCGCTGTCCTTATTACTTAGTTTCGCAACAACAACCCGAAGCAACATTCCAGGTGACAGACTAATGTAAACTGATTGGGTCCTTGAGATCGCTTGCTGAATCTCACATTTCAGACTGCCAAGCTCCATGGTTTTTTCTAGTTTTACCGGAGCCAACCGCTCTAAGCTTCTGGATTTTACTCACCATGCAGGGTGCTAAACGTTTGCACTCGATTCAACGATGTAGCCAGTAGCCAGCCCACTTTTGTGTATATCGAAATGCAGGGTAATGCAGATTATAACCAAGCTGGTAATCACCGTGTAATTAGCAATACAATTTAACTTACCTCTTGAGTTGTACATGCTTCGATTTTTAACAATTGCGCTCATGCCTATTCAAAATTATCGTTCGTCATTTAACAATTCCTAACTTAGCGAATTCTTAGAAGGAAAAGAGCTGTTTTCATATATGCCCTATTGTGTTCCTGAAACTAATTTAGCCCGAGAAAATGTAAGAATTTTAACTAGATTCAAAGAAGGTGTTATTAGTGTTTTGGACAATATGAATGGATTCCGAGTTGCGTAACAACTTCTGGTTGATCTACCACTTATCACGTATGATATTAAACCCAACGCTTCTGAAATATGCTCGGCTATATCGTGCTATTCTTTGTAGAGTCACATGTTACATTGGTCAATATCTGTTGAAAAGTCTTTCGTTTGATTTTGATTTAAACACTTTTCATAATGCAACAACCTTTCAGGCCAAACCCATTGGTCGATTTTCGTAACTTTCCCATGAATAAATCCCTCCGTCCTTACACGACCTATGCACTGAGCTCAATTCGAAAACTTTATGACCCGTGAGTTTTGGCCGCATTTTCTATTGTCGTAAACATATGCACTAAAACAAAATCATCAATTTGTAAACAACTCTCAAATCAAAAAGGAGCACATTGTTTTGCTTCGCAAAAACGATGCGTAATAAGTTATAAATCATAAACGATTATTATTTAACAGAAGCATAGTCAGAGCCAATGTAGCTCACGTGAGAAAGCGCACACACACATATGGACCAAATACCCACTGCTTCGAAAATGCTCTCGCTTAGAACTCGTCATCAATTTGAATAAGTATTGCGAGTTAGTTTGGAATCGAATCCAGAAATTGTACTATGAAGGTTCAAGTCCGATATCCAAGAATCAATTATCTATATATTCAATTAAATGTTGTTTCTGAAATAAGACTTGGATTTATTAGCGCTTGGCTTATAATATCTATATAACAAACCATATCTAATGCCTAAATTCTCAAAGTAATAATAATAATAAGTGGTCGTTTCCAGCCTTACATAACAACCGATTTAACCTTCAAACTTTAAAAATGGTGGTAAATTAATCTACTACAATAACATTGATTATAATAATTATGATGACTATTTGAATATCAGGTCATCGCTTCACGGATACGATACAAACGGAAGTCCACGACTAGCCGGACACAACCCAGCCGGATCGTTGTCTTATCAACAGAATCCTCACTTGCGGTCAACTCAAAAGTCAGTGCAATATCCCTGTATACTCTCCAAAACGTACCTTTATGATACGAATTGTTATTGACCCTCTACCCTCCACTCATAAGCATGCCTCGACCTGATCCGTGAGATGAATGGTTAATCAATGAAATTGCGAGTTCATGACTATTTCGTTGCATGGGAAAATAATCACTTTGTTACATCATGTGTAATTTACTTTGGTACAAGTAGGTGTTTTCGCTAATTTTTTAAGCACTCTGTGCATGAATCGTATTCAAAAAGGGTAGAAGGCTAATCTGACTGTTGCAGTTTTCGATGGTATACTTGAGATTTGAATCAACATTACAAAGTATGCTGTGCTTCCACCGCTAATTTGTCTGTAAGTTGAAAGTGGAAATCGAATAGTTGAAACGATCAATTTCAGCTGGGTGACGTATCAAAAATATGTTTCACGAATTTAGTAATTTTTGGATAATTGTATTTTGAAGAGTATTGCTCTGGAAAATAATCCAGGGTATTAGCTAGCATCAGTTATTGTACAAATGATTTTAAAAAGCTTTTAACCAATTGCTCTAAGCACTGAGGTATATTTTTCAACCGCACTATTAGAAGAGCAATCATATTGATAGTTTCAACTGAAAACAAATCACATAAAAACTACGTAAATGGAGGTAATAAGCTACACCTGGTATTGTATTACTTGAGATGATCTTAGTTATATATCCCTAAAAACTTTGAAGCGATTATTTGTAGCACACGCTCAACCGGCAGCTCTGTGAATGGACTGGGGAGGATTTTTGGAACGCATTTTTATTTAATAATTCATTCCGAATACAGCGTTTGACGTGCTCTTTTCGCATACAATTGTAGGTGTGTTACCACACGTTAGATTTTCCTCATATTTCATTACTCGTTCAAATACTGAATTAAAATGGATTCTTGACCACGCGCTCAAGGCAGCTATAAGTGACGATTATACTATGGTGCTCACAACTCCCACTCCATTCAGAACTGGATTTCTGGCTGTTTGCCATCACCAGGTGGAAACAGTAATCTTAGGTTCAGTAAACTTTGAAACAGTGGTTAATTGGTGGACAGTGGTTAGTTAGTTAGCTATTAAACTCAATGTTTCTCAATCTACCTCAAGCTAGAAAACGAATGTGGTGCGTAAGTAAGAGAGGGGATCTCAGTTTCATATAATATAGTCCTATATATTTTTTCACTTTTGTATTAAGTAGTTGCAAATAATTTAGTAATCAATATACTTCGTATACTCTGTTGATAATAAATCATTTCTCCATAACAGTAACAACACCACAATGGGGGAAAATCGCCAAGGACGAGGAAAGCTCGACAGCATATTTTCAGATGATTCAGACGATGGCAATGACCAGGATAAATTGCCCCCAATTGCGAAAAACATGAGGGTAGGTTGTTCTGATGTGATTTTATCTAAATCAATTGGTAGCACATGCGAGTAAGTAATGCATTCGAGAAACTGAATTTCAAATGCAACCAAGACCGAATAACTTGTGGACTCAAATCATAATTACTGTAAACTTTTGTGCCCACGAAACCGAATATAAATAACAAACGTTGGAGCGCCTGTAGTCTCACTGAGGATAAACTTGATAAAATGAGAGCCAGGGGAGCAGCGTATTTTCAAATCTTACCGTTGTTAACACTATAATTACATACAATGTTTGTGCATGTTTGGAAAAATAAGTTCAGCAAACACCCAATAAATTTGTAGCGTAAATAAATTCCAATCAATAAAAGAATGGTGGTAAGGCAGATTTGAAGAAAGGTAACATTGTTTTCGGAATAGACGGAGGTACTCACCTTGGTATATGCTTTGAGCATTCTATGCACTGTAATTTTACACAGCACTGTTGTAATCTTGGTTAAATAAATCCTGAAAAATCGAATAATACATCGATACCGTAAATTATCAGAAATAACTCCAGCTTTGCAAAACTCGGAAATTATATTCGAATATTGAAGAATGAACACAAACATCATATTCTCCCGGGCAACTTCCAGAACAGTATCGGGAACACTGTTTCCCATTATACGCTATTTTTCATTGATTTGACGAAAATATTCGTATATGTCAGCAAGGAAGGTCTCCTCAAAATTCTTGGTCATAATTTTCAGCTGCTCAACCTCGATATTAATTTAAAATTTGGTATAGGCGCACACTCCATTTTAAAGGTAGCAGTATAGAAACCTTTGACGTGTCAAACAAGGATTTGTTATTGCTCTCGCGCTTTAAGACATTTTCTTCACTCCACTGATGATGTTCACTTGTAAGACGATAACAGAAGGTATTCACACGAAGTGATTGCATATTTTTCGAACTGAACCGTTTAGGAGCCTAAGCTCACCTACTGTATGTGTTAATCCGTGACCTGCAATTTTCTAACACTCCAGCATTCATTTTCACATCCAGGAACCGCTGCAGTCGCTAATGTAAAACATTTCGTCAACAAGCCAGGAATATTGGTTGACAATCAGCATCAAAAATTCAAAGTCTTATGTCAGAGGATGTTTTCGCCTCCCATTTGTTTCAAACTGTTTGTATGAACCACCAATTTATTTCAAGAAATTATTCCATCTGACAATCCGTCACTGATAAACGAATTAACAAAACTTCTACCCAATTGCCCCGTTTGAACTCGAGGCAAAGGTCAGCTTAACGCGAATATAAAGATGTTCCGTTACAGCTCTTGCGCACTAAATGATTAAGTTTATGGCAGTTAAGTCTGGATCACTTGCGCAGGAAAGGAACGAATGCTGAATAATTCGGATTTGTATAATAACCTTCACGTTTTAAACATAACCTGGATGTAAAAATTAACGAGTAGTGTAAAGTATTTAAAGCTTCTCTGCAGAGCATGCTCACCGTAGTACGACAGCGGCGCCTACGCTGGCTGGTGCATCTGTACAAAATAGAAATTGGTTTTATTTCAAAAGATCGATTCTATGTTGGGTTAAAATCAGAAGTCGATTATTTGGCAGATGAGGTATGAATGTTCGCAAAATCGACCCTAAGAGCAGTGAAAGAACTTGATCCTGGCCGCTCATCTTTCAGAGGATTTTGTAAAGCATATTCTGAAAGCTGAGAAAGAGTAAATATTACTTCCATCGGCTTAACGTCAAAGATGCAGTCAGCGTAAAGCTGCTAGCAATTGGCTGAGTACTGTTTATCCCTCTGAATACTGTGGAAGCGATTGTCCATCAGGAAACAGAATTCATTAAGTAAAACGTGCACTTAAGTGAACTTCAGCGGTTCGTGAATCGCGGCATTTAACAATATCAACCAATTGTCTTTCTTTAATGTTTCCCTTGAAACGATTAGTACATTTTGTTGGGAATCCGATCGCTATCTTCTGTTTACTTAAGAGCAGAGTGCATCAAGTCCCTCTCTCGTACGCAAAGTAGAGAAACGAGATTTAAATTTAAATTTGTATTTTTGTGACCCTTTGCTCGCCTTAGCAAAATTTTAAAAGTTTATGTGGTTTGATAAGAGCTTTATTTATTCAGCAAACATTTGATGAAATAAACATGTATCGGAGTAGATATTCTGATTGTGAATTTTGTAAAACTGAAGGTGGACTCGAATTAACCATTCGAAATCTTATTTACCTTTTAGTGTAGCGCTTCGTGAACAGTGTGCAACTACTGACGATCTTTCCACAACACATATTCTATTTTTTAAATTAATTTGTTACTTGCAGAACGAAAAAAACTGGATTTAAATTAAAGGTTATATTGCATGCGTATTTCATTAAATCATTTTCAATCCCCGTTAGGAGTGTTTAGGAATACCAAATAACCAAATGGTCATATCGCCTTATCGATCATTTCAATGCAAACTATGTGCATTTCAGTCAATTGAATTATTCGCTCAATAATATCTACAGAAACGTTTCCATGTGTAAACATTTCTCTCATCTGATTCCCGTAGGATAATCCTGCCTACATAGGATTACATCCTACCACAGCTTCGCGAAATATCAGAAACTCAACTCCTCAGGCCCTGTCCAAATCGGGGAGACAAGTTCATGTGGTTAAACCGCACACACAATCCAGCGATGGTGTACATCCAACTGGAAATGGGTATTCCGTGTCAAGAATTCCAAATGTTTCTGAAGCCACAGGTGAGTACAATTCTTATGTGTATCAAAAATGACTCACGTGACTTAAGATTCAAGATTCAAGATTTATGGTTAAAAAAAAGCAAATTGCTGTACAGTACCATAGGATATACTTATACAAATTTTATAAAAAATCGTTACTTGTATGATCATATCCGTGTTCTTCATAGGTGGAGCAACAATAATCCTCAATGGCGACACAGACTGAGGGAAAAGAATCTTTGGATGGACGGTAGTTCCGTGCGTTAAAAAAATATAGACATCAATATGTAGGGGCCAACGCAGTAGTTCTCAACATAAGGTTTCGTAACCTTTGTTTAAAGATGTGCTCGTTTGCTGAGGTAACAATATCTGTCGGCAAGCTATTCCACAAGAAGCATACACGAACAGCGAAGAAGTGACGACGACAATTCAATCGTGAGTGTGGGATTTGAAGGGTCAAGGGTGGCTGCGTGTGAGGACAACCGAACCAAACTTGAAGAGGTGTTTGAGAGGGTGGGATTTCGCATAGATGATTCGATATGTCAGAGTGAGGTCGTGTAGGATACGCCTGCGCTCGAGGGTGCACAGTCCAAGTCTGGTCAGTCGCTGCTCAAAGGGTAAATTATTCAAGCCGGTAACAATTTTGGTTGCCTTGTGATAAATTCGTTCGAGGAGCGAGATGTTTTTTTCCATCCATGGCGTCCAAGCTTGTACAGCGTAGTCAACGACAGGATGTATGTAAGTGTTTAGTAATTTCGTGAGTGAGTGTGGTGGGAAACGTCTGAAAATGCGTTTCAGTAAACCTAGCAAGCTGCACGCACGCTTGTAGACGGCGTCGCACTGTAGGCTGTTCTTCAAAGTGCCAGACACCCAGATTCCGAGATCTTTTTGTGATGTACTCCATTCAAGCGGGTGGCTGCCAAGTTTGTAGGTAAAGGGAAAGGGTTTTCCGACTTGCAACATTTTGCACTTGCGGAAATTAAATGGCAGTTTGTTTTGGATTGACCACTGGTGCAGCTTATTCAAATCTCATTGTAGAACTTGACAGTCCTCAATAGTGTTGACCTTTGTCCAGATTTTTACATCATCTGCGAATAAAACAAGCTTACATGCTAGTAAGTTCGGTAGATCGTTTATAAATATGAGAAACAGTATCGGACCGAGAACCGAACCCTGAGGGACTCCGCTCGTGGCTTCTATTGTTCGAGAAGTTTCACCATCTATTCTGACTTTTACTTTGCGTCCAGACAGGTAACTTGTGAACCATGTTAGTAGGTTTCCGATGACGCCAACATTCTGCAGTTTCTGAAGCAGTAAGGAGTGATTCACTCTGTCGAATGCTTTAGATATATCTAATTTGTACTCAAAGGATTGCTGAGTATGCACACTTTTGGTGTAGAGATGTGGGAGGTTAAAATCACCCATTATTAACAGTTGGCATCCTCTAAGATTTCCAGCGTTGCGCATCATTTGTAACATCGTTTCATTTTGGGCATCGGAAGAGTTGGGCGAGCGGTAGATCACACCGAATATACAGTTCTCTCCAGTTTCCAAGCGAAGGCTACACCACATGGTGTCCTCTAGCTCAAACCTTGTATCAGGTACAGCTGTGCATTGAAGACGTTCGTTATAATACAAAGCAACTCCACCACCTGATCTTGAACGGTCTCGTCGAAGTAGGATCATGTTGGGAAGTGCCAGCTCGCAATCGTTCACTTGATCGTAAAACCGTGTTTCGGTAACAGCAATGATGTCAGCAGAAAACTGAGCGTTAAAGTGAGACAATTCGGCGATTTTGTTCCGCAAGCACTGTGCATTTGTGTATAGACATTTAACAGTGGTTTTCGTGTGTAGCGAGCCTATGCGGATGATGTTTGTATGTCCGACCCCCTGAGAGCCGGACCATGATGTACTCAGTCCGACTCGGTTTGAGCCGGACCCACTACGTTTTTTGATGTATTGATTGCTTCCGTTTCAGTGGGAACGCTACCGTCTACCGCCCCCAGCCGCGAGTGTGTCTCACTCATTGGTTTGGGTGGGCTAAGTCTAACATCCTTAGGTAGTGTTCGTTTCTTTTTTGTCCATTCCGACCTTACTATTTCAGCCATAGCGCTGGTCAAGAACGTAATCTTCAGAGGTTTCGGTCCATCCCCCTTGTATTTTGGCGAAAAGGGAACTCGAAAAGTGTCCACAACAACGGCATTAGAAATATCGAGAGAACACGCAATGTAGCGCCATTGTTTGACGTCGTGCTCTACCGTTTCCTGATTCGATGCTTTAGAAGTATTTTCTGGTACACCAAGTAGAACTATAATTCGCGATACCATTTGTTCCCTGTCGTTCAAGCTGCCCTTCCTTTCCCACCATGGTACATCGGGATATATGCGGCAGTTGGAGTCGGAATCTGACTTGAGTAGGTATGCATTCAGAAATACGTTCTCGATATCAGCCTCGCATTTTAGTGTTACCTTGAGCAAGCGAGGTTGACCAATATGAGGTGAAGATGAATGGCGGGTTAGACGAATCACCTTTTCTGCGTTTACATGTTCAATTTTCATTAGGTGACAAAGTTCAGACCATTTATCGACATCATGTTTCTGTTTGCTATCAAAAAGGCTTTCCTGGGACTCGCTGACATTCGTACATATCACGTTCAGCATGTATGGGGTGTTCTTTTTTCGTATCGGAAAGTCAGGCGTTTTAGAATTAAAAACCTTTGTGGCTTGACTTTGTGAGTCGGGTACAGCAGTTTTGGAGTGTACAGCTGAGGTCGACCGTAACAGCATATCTCTATAAGAATTTCCTACTTCTGTGGTCGTTTTAGCTGATTCCAAAACGGGAATAACCCTGCTATTTTGCTTTTTTGGCACACGAATAGCCTTAGTCTTAGATTCCTTCAATGGTGGTCCCGAGATCGATGTATTGATATGATGGTTTACATCAGTGATCACTTGCCTACTCACATGATTTACCAACATTTCTTCCACACGTCGAAGGCCCAACTCCAAACCGGCCATTCTATTTTCTATTTTGGATCCAAAAGTATCGTTATAGTGCAATGATTTAGCTCTGCAACGAACACAGACATAGCATGCACCTGGAACCATTTCATTATTC
>JACCGJ010004210.1:0-23123 GCA_013407085.1 Atriophallophorus winterbourni
AAATGAACATTTTGGTTCATAACCATGGGCGAAACCTCTATCTACCTGTATTTGGACACGTGATTGGACAGGTTGGTCGTATCAACCTCATCAAACAGTCTCATACGGGCGCAACTTATTCACATATCTGTTAGTTCAAACAATATTTTCATTTCCAATGTAATATGGTGCTCACATCCCAATCCGTAACACACCACTACCGGTTTCTGGCTGTTTGCCGTCATCGGGTGGAGGCGGTAAGATCAGGTTCAGTGAGCCTTCTAGATGAATAGTACACACAATAGGTTGTTCTTATGTGAAAGGGTGATGAATATCTGCAATTAGAACAGTTAAAGAGGATGGCTGAACCATGGTGATAGCGCGGTAGGTTTTTGATCAGCGATGATTCAATGTTTAATCTGGAATAGCACTGTAATTTACCAAACATCTGTTAGTTCACTTACACTAACTTAACAACAGAGCACATGAAACTGAGTCGCTAATCTAAAGGTCACGCCTACAAGTTTAAAAGACAGTCGCTAATTTGTTCTAACGAACCCGTGAATTCGGAATAAGCCGAATCGGCTATCTGATAATGTGAAAACACTTGACATAATGCACAAACGACAAAGATGATTGGTCAATCTCAAAACTTATTACGCTAACGAAGCCTGAATTTCGCGATGAATATTAGACAAATCATAATCAATTATGCAACATAGCCAAACCAAGGGAACTCTGAATCGCAACTACTGAATGATAGACAGAAATCAACGTTTTGATGGAAGGCTTGGCCTAACGTGACCGTTAAATCGGCGTGTTTAACTCGGTGATCGAGATTAGTGAGCGTTCCGTCGTAAAAATGGTATAGTCATCAGCTGCCCTAAACCAGTTGAGTGCATGTTGTAAAAATGTGCCCCAAGGAAGAACCCGCGCTGAGGTGAATCTCGTGCTAACCACACACAATCACACTAAGGGTTTAGAATCGAACTCACTCAAAATCAATGACTTCCGAATATCTGAAAAGGCAATGGGTGATACAGCTGTGATACAACTGTGATACATTGCCAAGCCCTTCTTCTAAGTGAATTCATAATCTGGCATGCAAAGTTGAGAAATCATTTTTTCGCATAGAATCAAGGTTTGGCAACACTCAGGTTCAACCATAAATTTTTTTCACTGATAGGGAAGTCAATACAAAGCGAATTGTAATCAATCAAGCTCCATTGTTTGTATAAATTCTGACCGAATGTCTTTTAAACAAACTCATGACTCTCGAGTTCTAGAGCAAGTGTAAATGTTTGTCTGAGAAAGCATCCTCTCCCCTGATGCTGTTTACACAGAAAATGTTCGCAATACTCTTTATTTGCTCAAGCGAGTTGGCTCTTGCTAAGCTTCCTGCTCTGTGAGAGTAGGGGGTCAATGAGTTGTGTTCACTAGTCATCTAAGCGGAGGTTGAACATTTGCAAAGCAAACACGTCGAGAAAGGGGAAGTATTGCTAGTTTACATAGGGGATGACATCATAATCATGTGTGCGTGGATTTAACCTGGCAAAGTTTGCATAAGATTGTAGTTAGTATATTTTATCAACATTCAATATAAATGTGCTTTCCATTATTTCCTTGTAACAGATGCATACATATGTAGCAAGCATAATACCCCCATCGAATCGGTGTCGCTTTTACTTTTCCGTAGAGCAGGGTGCTCCGTTTCCAGATCAGAAGACATTTTCGCATACAAAGAATAATAATGTGTCAAACTTCGAAAATTGGATCGGCAACGTTCCAGAGTAGAGATTGAATACTGTGTTTTCTGGTGTGCATAACGTAGCTGTGTCGTTCGCCACAAAAAGCGTAGTGTTGTTTCGAGCTGCTTTTCAAAGTACAAAGACTACTTATTTGTTGATTCTGACTTGCAATTGCGTTAACAAATGTCGCCAACTGGCGGTAGAATAAAGTCTACCGTAATACAAAATGCGAAGAGACTCAGCGTTAGATATAATGTTGAGTGATTTGAAGTGGTAAAGCGCTTTTCACCGTTGCGGATGCAGAGTGAAATCCCATTTCCAATTCAACATTGCTTCATCGCTTCATTGAAGTGATATTACTGGCACAGTTTGTAATTAGACAGCATTAGTTACACTAGTCTGGACATTCAGAGGATTGTACATACTATTTCCTGGGTGCAACGCGAAGTCTGGGTTTTCCTTGAGGCAAACTCATTGACAGACACTCAGCATGTCACCAAAATTCGTGCTTCTGCGGCTGCACGCGACGCCCTGACATTCCGCTACATCGCACCTGTTTACTATTAATGACCTTCCCTTCGCCCATTTATTTCATCGAAATGGGGATTTGATGTTCCAATTGGTGGCGAAAGGTTTGGTCTTTCGGTTGGGCCCGAAATTCGTTACATTTGCGGGTTGAACAGTAAAGAGGTCACGAAATCGCTCCAGAGGAAAGTTGATACTCCACGGTTCTGGTATTGGCATTTCCACATGGCGGTGACTTGTTTAACAACGTTGGGAGTTTCAAAATGTTCCATTAATTTAGCTTTGCTGCGATTAAATTAGACTTGAAAGCAGTTGACGAAATAACGATTACTTTCGTATCATATCCGGGGCATGAGGCCTATGTGGTCATTGTGGTTAACTACTTTAGCACCTGGTGGGGGATTTGGGTTAATCAAATTCCTCCCAAATCCAAAATGGAACGAACCCCGATCTTTCTAATTGATAGGCGTGTGTATCCGCTCCTTGACCACCGAGTAATCAGGAGAATTAGTATTGATTGTGTTGTTTGTCAGTGTTATCCTTGTCATCATCAACAACAATTTTTGTGAAGAATAGTCATAGTGCTGCTCAACTGAAATGAGAAATATCGGAAAGCGTCACGTTGTGTCATCAGCTTGCATATGTGGTTTCATGTGGACTTTAAAATCATTTTTCGTTCTTCTTTTTCAGCGATTCATGTGTTGTCAATAAAATCACAGTCCCCATCCTTCCTTTGAGAATCTCGTCACTCGAACTTCACGTGGGTTGTTCTACAACTGAATTCTTCTTTTCGAACAGCACACCTCTGACGGTTCACCATGACAACTAATCAGAAGACGCGACATGTTCCAGACGTGTGAATGGCGGTCAGCGAGCGGGAGGAATTATCATCAACAGTGATCTGTCGCCCCTGGTATGGTGGCTATTTACATGAAAGGGAGGCGAATCCCCACAGACATGAATGTGCTTTAAGTGGCAACTTCACGAATTTGGAATGGCAAGTGTTATGTTACTACCGCGTGGAAAAATCTTGACATAAAATCATTGGCTCTGTTTGGCTCAGAAATTTGATAATCGAGCGACTTAACAATTTTATAAATTATTTTTTCTCGTATATCCTCTTGTAGTAATAAAGTAGAAATAATTAGCATGAATAATGATGTGGCATATAAAGTAACCAGTTGACAAATCTCCTGGATAACCTTCGTCCATGCCACAGCGAATCATCAAAACGTGTGGAAGAGAGAAAGCAAATTTCTGGTTAGAAAAGACTGGTCGCATGATGCCAGTACACTTCGATGTTGAACTGGCAAAAAGGCTTCAAGGGATTTCTAATGAATGTTTTATTCGAAGGTGAGTAAAATGTGTAGTTTTTGTTTATGTTGGAACATTACGCTTTTCTTCCACCGAGTCTAACAAAGGAACACTGATGCGAAGTTCGCATCTTCGATTGTGTTGATAACAGGAAATACTTGAGCAGGATGAATTAATACTCAATTAACAAATACAATGATGTCTCCATGGCTGCAGTTTAAGCACGCGGTTGAAAAGTATTTTCCTCTTTATAGGAAATTAACTATCGATAGCAACGTCATCTAGCACCGAGCTACCCATTTCGAAAACAACTGGAGATGTCGAGCTTCACTCGTGTTAATCTATTTTCGGGAAAAAACGTTGCAGATATGATTAGAGCATAAGAAATTAATCCAACGAACACTAGAAAAGTTGGAAACCCCTTACACTAATCCTCTCAAAGTAAACTTAAAATCACGTGCATTGGCTTATCAGCGCAAGCTAGAATCACCACGGTTTTCAAACAACTACTCCAGAAAGTTCACCTTTCAAGCTTAACCCTATTTCCCGATATACCCAGATGTAGAATTGAAATTTGTTAAAATAACCACTGCATCCAAGCACTCCTCCAAACGGGTTGCAGCATATCATGACACCGCATCGTGATGATGGAAGCTGAAATAAGCAACCAATATAAAAGCACAATTGCAGGATGATTTACAGAGCATGTTCACCTTATTACGTCAGCGCCGCCTGCAGTGGCTTGGCAACGTCTACAGAATATACAATGGTCGTATTCCGAAAGATCTACTCATTGGTGAGTTGCAATTTGGAAGTCGACCATTGGGCAGACCGTACTTGCGGCACAAAGAAGTTTGCAAAAGTGATATCAAAGCTCTTGGCATTGACCCCGCGAGTTGTGGGGAACTTGCTCTTGACCGCTCACATTTGAGGCATTTTGTAAAGCGTCGTCTGGAAGCTGTGGAGGATCAGATGCAGCTCTTGGCTGCTGAACGCAGATCACTCCGCCGGCGTTCAACTGACGCCCGACGCGGCTGTTCTGCCTATCGTTGCAAGCGTCCCGGGAGAGATTTTTCCTATTGAATCGGACTGCTTAGTCATTCGAAAAGCTGTAGAACATGAAAATTCATGCGATTGTGATGTACATCCATGGCCGACATCGACCGAAGGAGGCCAACAACAACAACATTACCTGATGAGATAATGGGGGCGGAAATGCTAAAGTTGTGATGGAAATGTGAATATGGAGTTTTTCAACAGCATGTTTCATTTGCTTGAAAACCATCCTAAATTCTATTCATCCCAAAGTTGGAATTTATTCAGATCACTTCATTTCAATTCGTTCGAGATATTTTCGCGGTTGGTTAAACAATGAATGTTGTAAAATTATTAAATTTGATAATGCTTACCACAGAGGGGATAATTGTGACGGTAACAATTTAGACGCGTCTGATAAACTGCAGCATTCCTGAGTGGGACGGAGTAGGAAAGTATATGTGAGACCAGTAATTACTAAGACTGATAACGGATAATTAGTGTTTGCCGGCCGTTGGTTAGTTGGAATTGCAAACAATGGTATTATAAATATCCACTTTCTGAATCTGCGAGCAACGGAAAGAGCTTCCCAGCTGTGAGGCAACCAATTGAAGAGATTGCAGACGTGCTGTAATGGTTGTAGTGCCATTAGAAAAAAGTCATCACACCAGCTATGCGAATCACGACCTAAATGAAACAAGATTGTCCACGAGACATGCGATTTGTACAGTTCATTTTAAGAGAAGCACCTGAGCTGAATCTCGTATATAACTAGGAATAGCCTTTTGTCCCGCTATCCCATCTGTATGCGCAATCATGATGAAATGATAAATTGTTTTGGAATTGCATCTGTAATGAGATATCTTTGGTTTCACAATAAAGTTTACCTTTGGATGAAGATACATGAAACTTCGAACCAAAATGTTTGCGTGGGCAAATGGAATGTTTCTTTTCTGGATTTACGTATACTTATTATCTCTAATTTGGATAAAATGAAGAGTTTTTTGCGACGAAGATTTTATTGTTCACCCGATACGCTAACGTTCATCTCCTAGCATCAAGAATATTAGCCGATATGCTTATGAACTATCCAAAAGAGACTTTGTAGCGACTGCATGGATAGCTGCTTCTCTACACTATGTTCACGCTTGATAAATGTCGTGTGACTGGTGTGTCATCCGTTGGAAACGCCATGTACGGAAATTAATCTTAGCGTTTTGCATCCCAATTTGTGGCACCCACGCTGAACAAATCAACATCATAAGGATCGGGCAACCTGTTAAGTGATCTAAAATTATAGTTGCGCAAATCATCGATTAATCCATCGGATTCTTGATTATTTGATTGAAAAAATAAGGTTTATAGAGACACAATTTCTACTCAGATGCCACCGAAAGTTCGTGAGGACATAAGCGGATACAACAGACAACTTCACACGACCAAACTTGTGGCTGATGTTTTTCGCACCAAACAATTCACAAAGCTACCCGTTAACTTATCGATATTTCCAATATTCCGTTATCCTTTGCGAGAATCATATAAATCATTTTGCCGTTCATCTTGTCTCCATGGTCATCCAGATGTGTCATATAAACAAACTGTTGTGTAACCGTGGTGTGTCTGCAAGTTGGTCAACATCGCCTTGCGTATGGACAAACATTGGGATATACGTGTTATATAACGGGTCTATGGAAGGTGGAGACAAGGTGGGACGGCATAGCAACCGAGTTTTCAAAGTCCGTGTGATACAAAACGACTGGCGGTGTCTGATACACAACTTGAAGCTTCAGTTCAGGTGGAGAATGTAACAAATGCGGAGTGATGTGATATGTCGCGGTAAAGCATTTGTGCCGGGATAAGGTTGCTTGCTTGTGTCTCGTTTCAAGGTCAAACGATGGGAATGCAAACTTCGATTTAGATGCGATTGCGGATTACGTAATTCATACCAATCTGACGATAAGTGTGACAGTGGAATCGTCGTTACCTGTAATTGATAATGATTCACGTATTCATAAAAATAATTCAAGGTCATATTATTATGCATTCAATGCACCGTTCATTTGAGAATATAAAAAAGACCTCAACGCTTGACCTATGAGATTTTTTACCATTCATCCGAAATCATTTTCTATCGGCGCGGATACATTGAATGGAGAATTGTGCTGCCTACGTTTGACAAATTCGTCTCTCACACTTCGAACTGGACTAACGGGACAATAAAGATGTATAAATTTCGCTATGAAATTATTTGATTGCAGGCATGACCGAAAAAACCTTTGTTCATGGCGAATCACCGTTGACACAATTCTTCGATGGCAAACTCAGCATTTGTTTGCTGGCCTCTGCATGTGGCTGATGCAGAGTATCTTTGGATAACAAACAATAACCTCCCACGACAATAAATACTAGCATACTAGCCACACCACAGTCATCTGTTGCAGCGAGATGTAGTATCAGAAAAGAGGAAAAATAGAAAATAGCTTTATTTGTGTGAACAAATTTTCAGAAAAAGTTAATTTAACCACACAAATTCCCAGAATACAATATACGAGCAGAACATGAAATTTATAGTTTTATAGAAAACTTTGTATTGTCAGTAAAATATGCTAAACCGAAGCAACTTCAAATTCGTCTACCAGCGACATCAGACGTCGCGATGATAATCGACGGAATTTCAGCCTGCACGTTTTTCCCCGTCACGCTTTTTCAGTGTTCATTTGAAATTTCTCCAACCGGCGCATCAAAAACTCCATTTTCAAAATATAAAATATGCATTGCATTTAAAGTGTGTGGGGTGTACAATACCCTTGGTTTATATAGAAGAATTTAACACTCAACAACAAAATTGTTACTTCATGATAGAAAAACGCAGAGGGACGCATTTGACCTCGACGAATTATACCATGACCAAATCGATCAAGGAACTTTGGCAATGACAACCATGCTTGCAGCTCGAACTAGTGAGTTCACTTGGGTGAATATTACGGTGGGCCATTTGTGTAGTTTAGTAAAACCAATGACTCGCGAGCCGTGATCAGCCTGTGGTAGGCATCAAGCGAGGCAAGAACGGCAAAAAATAATGTTGATATTTTCTACTCGGCTCGTTGACCTTGACAAATCGAACGCCAAAGAAAAAATATTGGTCGTTTATAAGTGCCTTGTGTGCTTGACCAGGAATCACTGTGTGATTCTTTATTTGAACATCGTGGTTTTTTGTAAGAACGCTATGTAACAGTGTCATACAAGTATACCTTTGTTTACCACTATACCACTGTTTCAAGGCTCACTGAACCTGATCTTACTGTCTCTACCTGATGACGGCAAACAGACAGAGACCGGTAGTGGTGTGAATGGGATGGGGATGTGAGCACACGATAATTAACTTGGAGAAAATCTCATTAGCATCTGGAAATTGACGTCACGCCAACTCCGAACTCGCACAAATATTAGAGTTTGTTGCTAAAGTCGATTCGTCTATTGGTTTGTCCAGCTAGTCCTTGCGTAAAGCAAGGACATGTCATAAACTTTAAAGTCGAAGCTTGTCTCTCTTTCGCCAAAAGTATATTTCCTATAAAACTGTTATTGAGTTGCTATATAAGCCATTGAATTACTATCTAATGAATAATTGTAAACTTGTGTGGTATTGAGTATTGTGCAAGTCACACCTCCACAATTCTGTAGGAAATACACAGTTGATATTAGTTCGACTAGGTACCGTGCGGTTCACGCTAACGACACGACAGCCGATGAATTAGTTCATAACACCGTGGATTATCTCAGTTCGATGATCCGTCAGGTGAAGTGAACAAATTCTTTTCATTGAAACCATAGTTAATTTTTGTTTACTCAATATGGATCTTGAATGTGTGGATGGCGCTATCTGTTGAAGATATTTTCAATCTTCGTGGAAATGTTACGTACAAACGCTTGATTGAACTTTGTTCTCAATGTAAATTTTAGAGTGGATTCCAAGTAATTTCCGTAGACGATAAAACTCCTTGTGAGTACTGTTCATTTTAATGTGACCGGTGAAGAATATACATTACTTCATAAGGTAGCATCACAAAACAACAGCGAAGGGAAATTATGTTTGCGTCTAGATTTAAACAATATGCCCGCCAAAACCATGGTTTTAAGTTTCATCCATTTAAACAAAAATATATAGTAGTATACCGAATCGCAGCATATGGGTCACTAATGGTCCGTAGTTAGTACACATCTCCAAAGTCACACTTACTGTTGGCGACCATTAAACATAAAAGATAGCAAGTTTGCTCTCCATTCTCACTCAACGATTGACGCTTAGAGTTAAAAACCAGTGAGCGTTAAATGAGCATTCATATAAAGCATATTTACTTTTTATTGCTTAGCAATTTCTAACTTTGCACTTGACCTAGTTTCAGTAAAACATTGTTGACAAATCATCGTCGCTATGGCTGCAAATAACCAACCCTGTTTTCAAACTAAGTAAACACTACAAACCACTCTCGGTGCTCGCTTATCTGTGTAATTTCAAATTTAACTGCCAGCTTCATTATTTGTCGCACTGTGCATCCACGAGGCGAGATTTACACGTGTCTTAGCAACCAATGTTTCTCGATGTCCGAACTAGTTGACAAACAAACAGGTGCTTATTCTGAGCAGTTCTCATCATGCAAGGTGTACACTTCGAAGTATTGCTGAGTGAAGGCATGTGAAACAATGTGATTTTTCCATCCGATACTTGTAGCCAAGGTGAACAGATGTGGGGGAAATTGTTCTGAGTTGCACTCAATCGGGTGTTAACGTGATGGGAAGCTTGGGAGATAACAAAATTGCGAATATTCAATATGCAATACGGTATAAAAAATGTTTCATGCGATAGTGAAATGCTGAAAGTTTTCATGCCGAGAAATGTGTGATGAAGCTCGTGGTTACCCCTCTTATACGTTGCACTGGTTTCAGACTAGTTGATTTAATTTGGTTCTCTGATGACACAGTCCGTTGCGATAGAATTGACAAGTGGCAGTCACCGGGAAATAACACTAATTTCCAGAGCCACTTTAGCAAATGAGGTAGGAGACTGTTGATTTCTGGCTGTTGAGCTCATAAAATTTCGCTTGGTTACCTCAACGGCGCTTGAAATATTTTAATCTGTGCAATTTCTTTTGGCAAGCGAGCTTAGCTCCGAATATATGTTGGATAATCGGACAGTTACAACTCTAATTCCTAGATGGGGCGTATCCATATGTTCCACACTGTATGTGCTCAATGGGTGAACCATATGTCGTTCGTCTAGTGTGCCAGCGAATCAAGAATGTCACTGTTCCAGCTGAAGATGGAAACCAACAGAAATTTCGTGTTGGCAAGATACTGGGATTGAGGGTATACATACCCCAAGCGAGTGAGAACTAAAGCGCTCATTTCAAGAGATTGGGAGTTTCAGTGACAATGTTATTCCTAACGTTGTTGATTCCATCTTATCGTTGAACCTTGAGCTCACATTTATTCGTAATTAGCACAATCTACGTTCGTGATGACTTCATGATCAGCGATTAACAGTAGACCACACATGAAATTTTCCAAAATATCTCAATATGTATGATATTTCATATTACCAATGTGCTATTTAAAAATGTGCGATTGATGAAGCATTTTTCCAAAGCGGATTCTTGCGAATAATAATGGGATCGAATGAACTTTTTCTGACTGTCATGTTGCTATGTTATAAAACGTCCACAAACAGCGGTGCTAGATTGTACTTCTGCAATGGGAGTAACGGAAGTTGCATTAGACGAAGAACATGTTGATGCCTTAGACCCCAGCTACTTAATTTCATGAAAGGCATATAAGATATTTCCATGCTTGCCAATCTGCTTACAGGTCACCTCTCTACGAAGCGCTATATCTTCCACATTGTATGTGAATTGTATTGAAAATACTATTTAATTCCATATAACGAGAATTTTCGCAAACTAAAGATCAACATTAACACGACCGTTTTAATTGAATGTATTGATTTGTCTCTAAATGGAATGGCATCACGTAAATAGAATTCTTGAATGGGTTCGTCAACAAAATGTTTAGTAGTTTCTTCTAATTGATAAATCTCTTCGTCTTACTCGAGAATATGCATTTTAAATACCTCGTTTCATTATTTCCGGCATGAAGGAGGAGCACTCTCGTAGCATGTACATCACGCACCTCGAACCCCACTGTAATGTAATTAATCTCTTAACCTGTTTGTTGCTATGCTCCCCCTGAAACCTACCCACTTATCACGAGCCTACTTCGATACTCGACTTCAACGATGCTCGAATCAATGCGACATTTGAAAGCACATATTTCATTCAACGAAACGCCAACTACAGAAATTAATGATGCTTAATTCAACAACGTAAATCACTAATCCCGCGCCAATGCCATTAGAAGAATAAACAATCTAGCGTTTATCGCTAGCAGCATAGAGAAAGATAATCATTTGATAAAGGAATGGATTATTTATCAAATAATGCGCCATGCTTTGTCAAGGTCACGCAGCGAGAATCAGTTACGAATAAACTGAAATCATTTTGAATCATGCCAGAACGAGTTTGCGGAGTCCTTAAAAACTCAGTGCCAAATGCTCGAAACGGAATGAGTGATTGACGGGAAAATTGTAAACTTGATTGTCTAAATATGACTCGTTTGCAGAGATATCAAACTGTTTTTGTTTAAAGTCAGATTTTATTAATAAGTAGTATTTGACGTTCGAAAAGCAAGACGGAAGCACAAGACCGGTTTCGAGGTTATTGCCGCTCATCAGGTATGCGTATCCGTGACCTGACATTCAAACGTCGTTCTGACTTCGTGCTAAACCTATTTATTTGCGAATTTGTGGATAAATCCTCTTTCATTCATGGATTATATCTCAGTATTTGAGATTGCATGGTAATCCCATTCACTGAAAACCATCAAGCATATCTGCTTGGCACATTCAAGTTTCTTTATCGGAATGTCCTATTATCATCTCTTGCGAATTCTAGGCGACTGATTCGTTGAAGAATAACGACGAGATCATTTTGAACTGGGTTACAGGAATACATCGCATCAGCCAAGTTACTCCCCTATTCGCTGTAAGACTTTTGATGTAAAATGAATAATCATTTTCCGGTTGTGGTTTACTGTGACGATTTACACTTTTCAACCCAGTGTTTCTGGTTTCAGCTGTTTCGCTTGGTGCACACAGATGTAAGATGCCTTGAACTGGATCGTCTAACAGCAGCTGGGAGAAAATGTTATCTAAACTGCTGCAAGTCAATCGACTGCCTAGCAGTTGTGGCCCAAAGCGTTTCGTCCTACCGAAACCGGAGTTACGAGCTATTCGGTATGATTTATGAGAAGTACTGTTTTCTAAGCTTTGTTCAATCATCGACGACGAAAATGTCACTTTAGGCAAACCTTTGAAGAGCCGGTGTTTAGCTTCAATAACCAATCAAACATGCGATCCATTAAACCCAGTTTGCAAATAATTCTATACCATCCTTAATACGCACGTACGCCATAAATATCAGGCACCTTTAAATTACGAAATTCATGCCTGTCAATGCATCGTATAACCACTTCCTATTATATTCAATCGTCTTTCGATGGAGAGGTTACGGTACTAAAGCTTTCCATCAATTGTATGCTGACAGTTAGGTTCGTTCAAGTGGCTTTGAGTTGGCATCGAACTTGTTTGCTGCACCATTAATGCATCGATCCATTTACATATAATGTTTTGCATTTATAATCTTCTATGCTAGCATTACGTTTTAATTAAACGGGACCTGATAGCAGCATAAGCCTTGCATACCGTGCGGGTTTATTAAAATTGAACAAGACAAAGTCTTCGTAGTGTTGCACAGGAGGTCTTTTACGTCACGGTTTAGAGGCAGTTCCGTAAGTCAACCTGCTCTCCACAGAGTTGTGAAAATATGGGAAGAACATTTTAGATAAAATGAACCGCAAAATTAAGGACTAAGTATGCTTCATACCACCGCAATTTACTCTGCTCGACATAATCCGCATAAACGTTTCATGTGAGTTGCTAAGGTAATAATTCAAAGTGTCGATAGTTGTCAATTGTGTTGTCCGAATTAATACTTTGAGGCATCGACTGATGTGTGATGTGTGCTCTGCACCGTCAATCTGTACTTGACGGGTGAGCAATAATCAACTTGGTACCCATCGTTTTCTCCGGCCAACGCGCATAAATCTTCTCTCCCCCCGCCCCATACCAATGGAAATTATTTTCACCGGTGTTTACTGCGTGACCAATCAGAAGTTAGCACGCATTGCGTGCGTCAGTGAGCGTATTAGTGATCCAATCAGGTTGATACTTTGCTGTGCACCGAAATTGTAGATTTATATGATAGAACAGGGGGCTTTAACGGAATATTGATGCTATTCTGAAGGCTACTAGAAAATGTTACGTTGGTAATATTTTTGATATCAATTGAATGATTGATTAAGTATTAATGAATTAATCGAATAAGATCAATTTCAATCCACGAATCCCAGTTTAATTTCGGGAGTTCTAAAATTTTCGATTATAATAATTTACGGTATCAAATCCCTAAGGCTACCGAGTCGGTTAGGAATGATTATCCGTTACGCCATTTACGAACCTGTATGAATTTATGATCCCCGTTTAGAGCCGCGAGTTCGTTACGCGATAAACAATGGTTATAGCGCATACTCGCTCCACAATGGCATAATTAGCGAATTCGGCATAACACGTTAGAATAGGATACAGTATACTTGCTTTCCGATCTTCATTCTTGTTCATATTCTCACTCTCCGAACTGATCTGACGCGATTCACTGGAACTCAAACGGTTTATTTTACCAAATAGCAAGATCAAATAATTGAAAAGTGGCTATCTGTGTAGAGAGTGCTGTTTCGGTCATGCACTGGAATATTTATAGCCAACATGACCCATTTTCGGCGCCTCGGTGAGTCGTTTAAATTATCATCTCTCTAATTGTGGTGTGCCAGAGAATATTCGAGCATAAAGAGTTATCGAGACTCTCAAGCTTGACGGTGATTCTAAACAGAGAGTACAGTCATGAACCGACGGACAATGCTGACGTTTCCCACTGGATTCCAATAAAACGATCTTACCTCAAAACATGAACCTTTTTCCAAATGTTCATCACCTTATAGACGGTTTCATCTTATATATCGGAAAATAGATGAGGGAACCATATACATGAAAAAGAAAGTTTGCAATGAATCGGTTAGACGTGGATTAGACAAGTATGCTAATAGATGAGTAGATGGTGATCACACACCCACACCCAACCAAAACAATTTGAGAAATGTAGATTATGCAGGGAATGCTTCAATTGATCTCAATCTCGCCTGTTGATATTGACAAGCTCAGCGGCTACCGTGGCCTGTGCAGTTCTCAACCAGCTTATGATCGGCCAAGTGAATGCAATTTAAAATGGAACTCTGTTCGTACTGGAAACACTGGTCTGACGAGGTCTCTGTGTCAAAAGAAAAACGGTGTCATCTGACAAGTGTATACTTGAATGCCACTGTTGCATAGGGTTCATACAACGAACCACGATGTTCAAACACAGAATCACATAGTGGTTCGTAGTCAAGCACTCAAGGCGCTTATGGATGACCAAAGTGATGTGTTGCTCACATCCCCCGAAATTACACTCCACTACCGGTTTCTGGCTGTTTGCCGTCATCAGGTGGAGACAGTAAAATTAGGTTCAGTGAGCCTCGAAACAGTGTAATTTCGGGGGATGTGAGCAACACATCACTTTGGCATAAGCGCCTTGAGTGCTTGACCACGAATCACTATGTGATTCTGTGTTTGAACATCGTGGTACGTTATACGAACCCTATACATCAGTGGCATCCAAGTATACACTTGTTTACCATTTACCCACTGTTTCAAGGCTCACTGAATCTAATCTTGCTGCCTCCACCTGATGACGGCAAATAGCCAGAAACCGGTAGTGGTGTGCAAGTACGGGTATGTGAGCAACACATTACTTTCGTGTCATCTGACCTTATGAATTTGGATGTCGAGGGCTGAATGGAAACGAAAACCCATTGGCTCATCCTTATTATCGCTAAACTCTTAATAGATGCACAACGTGTGAACAGTGTTTAGAATGTGATTCACGAATAAGGTTGATTTTCCGTTACGAGAATATTCATCTTTCCTGAGTGCCTCCGCTAATTTATGTGTTGCATCACAAAAGGTAGGTTGGATGGCTTTAAGCGGTGACGATTGTTCACATTCCAAGTTTGATGTCGTTGACTGACTCGGATGGACTGAACTCATATTACTACACTCCGGGTGGTACTGGACCCTGCTACTTTCTCTGTGCAAAAAGCTAAAAAAACGTCGTGGGATATGTGATTGTTTGAACTTTTTTATTTCGGATGTGTTCATTAGATTTCCGGTTCCACATATCACCGCGTGACTCTCAACCAAATAGATATTAACATATTTTTTCAGTTATTTGTTCCAAATAGAAGGTATTACAGTAACAAAAATGAGCGATTGAGAATTTAATCCAGAATTTATATATTTTTATTCTTGAAATTCGAACAGTAAATTTTAATTTTACATTACATAATGTTTAAAAAAATTTACGCGTTACTCATATAAAGGATATTAGTTCGGTAAAACAAACCTAAACACTCCCAACCATGGTGTTTATACGTTCACTTGCACTTAATTTTTTTAAATAAAAATACGATGAATAAGCTGATCTTTGCTACGCCTTCGCAACAAAATTATGCATTCATAATTCAAGATAAACCCATGATTTATGGCATAGCAACAAAATCGGGCTGTCCGTGAAAACGACGTCTCGCCAGCGTGAAAACAAACGAGGCAGCTGGATGAGTTCAGATGACATCAAAATTACAAGTGAAACGCATCCGGTTCTAATGCTTTGAATAAAATTGCTGATAGTGGAAAGTGTTGAAGGTTAAGGAAAGTGGCTTTCCAGGAATATTTTTCAAAAGATAGGAATTAGCCTGTAGGAAATTCCAGCATCCGGAACGAATTAATATTTACCCTTCCCAATGCACCGACAACCAGAAACGGAGGCAAACTGCATCAACTACAGTATTTTTGTCCCCCCTTCTGCTTAAATGAGCATCACTCACACCGAGTAGTCGAGACAGATGTGAACGATACTCATACTGTCTGACCTGTTCGTTAACTGCTTCGTAGTTTGACGCGCGCAAAGAATTCAACGAGGATGTTTGATGAAGTTGAGTACCACTTCGATTGACAGGTGGTCATTGGGTCAGGTGTGTTTGATGAGTGAATGAAATCAGATAAACAGAAGCACTTGGCGAACGATGCTGTTGCCAGGCTAATATGCTGAGCACGAATAATTCCAGTGGAATTTGAGCTGCCGGTGTTAATTCTGGGTAGACATATAAAATGCGAAATTTTGTAAGTAAAATATTAAACAGCTACAGAAATAGGTGGCGTTTCGCTTCTGACGACGCCTTCATGTCAGAACTCAGAACTCAGAGAGTTTTATGGTAGAAAAAACAGTAAGCTTAACAATAACATTATGATGATGAGGTATGTGAAGAAAAATATATATAATCTCTCAAAAATCAATAGGGGCTGTTACATACCTCTTGGTTTGTCATATACTTATTGAGTTTAGAAGCGAAAACCGCCACAGATTCCGAGCGTGTGATTTCTTCAGGCAAAATGTTTAAAGTAAAACAAATTCTTATAGAGAAAAATTGCAACAAATATCCAATCGAGAGTGCGGAATGCTTAAAGCCTTTGGATGTTTTCGTGTTCATGTTAGCAAGTGTTTAATGAGATTCTTTTCAGTATACAAGATTTTGAATGCCAAAAGAAGGTCACTCCGTATCCGTCGCTTGGTGAAATCGTATATTTAGTTTTAATATTCGCTCTTTGAAAGACACATTTCTGTAACGGGAGACCAACTTTGTCGCACGATGATAAATTCTGTCAAGTATTTCGATATTCTTCCTCAACAATGGTGCCCGGGCTGGGATGGAATATTCCATAACAGGACGTACATACGTATTAATTACCAGGGTTAAGGTTTCGGGTGTGAAAATTCCGAATATCTATTTTAGAAGACTCGAGATACAACAGGCTTTATTGTACACTCTCCGGAAATGATGTCCAGGCTTTAGGTTACACGACACCATGATACCGAGATCTTTTTCTGCAGTGGGCCAGACGAGATCGTGCGTGCCTATCTGATACATTTGGTGCAGAGATTTTCCAAGCCGCGGCATTTTACATTTCCCATGGTTAAATGGTATCTCTACCATAGGTCAAAATCGCCTCCGAAGAAATAAGTCGAATCTTGAATAACGCAGGTATTAGAGTAACATATAAGAGAAGTAGAACGCTCCACTCTGTATAAATGCATCTCAAAGATAAGACTCCTTTAGGTTGTGCGACCAACTGCATCTTTAAAATCAAATGCAAGGTTTGCGCGAGTGTTTACATTTGACAAACGTCTAGAGAACTTTGCACTAGGGTAAACGAACGTTGGAAACGAGTAGGAAAGCAACCACGCAATCCCAGTGAATATCAATCACTGATTCAGGATTCGGCCCTAGCTGAACACGTGCTAGACACTGGACACAGCGTAGATCTTGATAACGTTTAAGTGATGAGACGGGGAAAGACTTCACTCCGAGGCTGTTGAAATAACAAAGGCTGGGGCGGATATCTCAATAATATGGCGTTCGGTTCTGCAGCGGATAAGGATTAACTTGCATAACACCCAATGTGCGGATTACGTAAGCAGTGTGTCAACATACGCTGTTCACACCTGTACACTTAATAAACAATGTAGGGATGAACACAGCATTTAGGGGGTGTGATCAATTGTCTTGATCACGCGTGTCTATCTTAGAGAACTCAGGATTGGTCAAGAAAATGCCATCTAAACCTGAACACCGTTTGTACCGACACCCTTAGTCTGACGAAGCTTCTGTGTTCAGAAGCGAAACGTTACCAAAAACTTGCTATAACCGATTCATTGCAAACTTTATTTTCATGACTATGGACTTCCGATCGGTCTCGAATATTTTTAAATACCTTAGGAAGCATTTTATTTCATGAGTTCGTTTACTGGACAAGCTGCGGTAATTATTTTCTAACTATTGTTGGTGGTCAGGAGAAGGACCGGGAAGGCGAACCAAGCATTCTGCATGCTGAATTTCATTTGGAAATCCTCCGCTCTCAGCATTAACACGAAGATCAGACTCTTCAAGTGCAACGTTCTGAGTGTGTTGCTGTATGCATCGAAATGCTGGAAGACGATCGCTGCCATTGAGCGCAGAATGAACGTGTTTCAATCTAAGTGCTTGAGAAGTATTCTACGGATTTTTTGGCCACACACCATTTCAAATGAAGAGCTCCTGCGAAAAACTGTTCTGGAGGTGGTACCTACCGTAGTCAAAAGACGACGGTGGAGATGGTTCGGTCATGTCTGCAGGAAGGATCCCAGTTGGCATACGAAGGTAGCCATTCACTGGCTTCCGCAAGGTAAACGAAAAAGGGGACGGCCCAAGGAAACTTGGCGCAGAACGTTCGAACGCGAACTACATGCAGAATAATTCACGGTGCAGACGGCAACGGAAGCAGCGGCAGACCGGAACCACTGGCGCGGGGTTGGCTTCGCCTCATGTGCCACCCGGCACGGAGAGGACTGAGTGAGTGAGTGATTGTTGATATTAATGGTAATTCAAGATAATTTTAGGTGTTGAATGGTCTAAAAAGCTTCAAGCTTAAAATTCACCATAGGGGGATGAAATATGAAATGATGGAGTATAAAAAACAAGCAAAGCAATTAGATAAAACGGCATATAAGAAGTTGGGAAACCAATAATTTCGTAAAAAAAACTTCATCGGAATGTGTTTGAGTCCGATCGCGTATGCATAATGGAAATGTAAGTTGTGTGCAATCGGTTAGAGCACGATTTTGGATAACGTTTCACTTCTGACACAAAAGCTTCGTCGGACGAAGTGTGATATTCAGGACAGGGAACATGACGCTCCCCTTAATCGGTTTCAAATTTCACTCCACTTAGTGGTCTGCATTCAAATTCAGTTCACACTGTCTGACAAGTTTTTCATAATAGTTCATCTACATAAATCAATTAACTCTTCAAACAATTATGAAACTTGGCCCCTCAATCCCGTCAAAGGTTCTGCACAACCTTGAAAGTTTATCTTGCTGCATGAATGTCAAAGAAGCAGTGGGAAATTCGATCGGTTCAGACATCCCACGAAGCTGTCACCTCACCGTGGGGGGGGGTGAATCTTTCGTGATTACGAATGAAAGAATACAAATACTGGATAGGATTTATTAACAAAATGAAAGACTTTTACGTTTGATAACACATTGATCAATTTCTCCCACTATGTGTTCCACGTTGCTGCGAACGCCTAAGCAGTGATCTTCAACCATTCCCAAGACTTTTCGAGTTTGATTGAACGTCCGTCATTAGCGACATGAGATATCAGTTACGAATGTTCAGCTCGTCACCCTTAAAAAATTATATTCATGTACAAGAGGTCCACCAAAGCGCCTGTACTCAATACATCGGTGCAGCAGAATATGGGAGTTTGATTTGATGGTGGGGAAATTATTGAAAAATATTCGCTACTGTAATACTGGTGGCAAATTTGAGTAGCTAAATTTTATATGGACATATAAAGCGAATGTAGTCAAACCAAACTTTGAGTGACTCATCAAACTAGAAAATCGAAGTCATCCGGTAATTGCATGCTCACTAATCTGTTAAACATTACTACCCATTTAGTATTGTTCAATTTCATCAAGTCGACATACCAAGATTAGCTTCAATTACGATTAACATGCTGACGTGGTTTATCTCAATTTGAAAGCCACTGCAAGTGATGAAGGAAACTGCCAGAACACGGTTGTGGAGTGTATGTACCGGCGATGTGAGCCACACGTTACAATGGTCTTTCGTAAGCGTCTTGAGCGATGGACCAGAAATCACTTCGTCATTCGCTATTTGAACATTTTATTTCGTCACAGGAACCCTATTTAGCCGTTGTATTCAAGTAAAATTTAATTTACCACTGTCAAATAAGTTTAGCACAGATTTAGAGACTCACACAAGAAAGACGAGCACACTAATCATGCCCAAAAGTTTATCTGTTTGCGATACATTCACCATACGAAGGTGGAATTTATGAAACTTTTATATAACAATGACCCGAACTTCATTATGGGTTACCGAGACTCAAGGTCGTAAGCTATAAACCGTCAGCCTGTCCAAAGCACCAATCAATAGACAAACAAAGGACCCAAATCGAACCGAAGTGCTGTAAATGATGGTAAGAAACACCAAACTGACCAACTGCCAGGAGACAACATTTTCTCAAATCAGACCACTGTGCCCTACAGGAAGGGTACTCATCTCTGGGTCCATATTCACGAAGCGGTGAATGGGATCACTTCATTCACAGAACAGTGTGTTAGACTAATGTATTGTGGTCCTCACATCCCCACCCCTTACACACCACTACCAGTTTCTGGCTGTTTGCCGTCATCAGGTGGAGACAGTAAGATTAGATTCAGTGTGTTAGGCTGTTGTACCTATTTTCAGTTATGATCCATTATTATCAGTAACCATTTTATAAATAGTGGGGGAAATAGCATTAAACACGCTATTCCCATATGTGCAATAGTGGATGTGATAAAACCTTGGATGACGAAAGTGTTCTCCACTACACCATCCCGTGCAAAGCCACACACATATTGTCTATTTTTGTTTTGTCTACCCAGTTTCAGTTTTTATTATATTTAATCAGCTGAAAATCAGCCCGGAATCGGTTTGCTAATTGATGATGCACTCGGTGCATTCGACAAGCTGTATTGATTCTTCGATCGATGTGTAGTATCAATCGTATTGCCGCGGTTGTGAATATTACCACGACTGCGGTGCACTGATTCGAAATATCAAATAGATGTTCACTTGGTGTTCATTGATTTGATATCAAAAGAACAATTGATAAGTGGAGCAGATTACTTGAAATCTTTTACTTTTGTGCGGCTGACTCCACCAGTGGATTAGAAGGTTGCATTGATGTCTCGAACCACGCCGCCCATGCGCTTCGATCGTAGGCGAGATCGTTGCTGATCGTGATCCAGTCGCGTTTCCACCTTCGAACGACGTAGACGGGGCGCAGTCCCATGGCGTCGACGTCCTCCTTCACATTTGACAGGCAGGTCTTTACTTGACCGCCTTGTCACCGACGCGGGTTTAGATTCGAGGACGAGTTTTGTAAGCGCTTAATCAGTCTTCCGGAGGACGTGGCCAAACCAGTTCAGTCTTAGTCAGTGGATGTGAACGGAAAGCGGTGGTATTCTGTTGCACCATGCTCGAACGGTAGCGTTAGATAATAGGTTAGTATCTCGGACGTCCAATATTATCCTAAGGCACCAATGGTCGAGCACTTCTAAAGATCGTAAATCCCGTGACCTCAGCGACCGCGTCTCGCATCCATAAAGCAGTACAGGGCGGATCACTGCTTGATAAACACGCATCTTAGTTTTGAGACTGATACCGGCCTTCACCAAAAGGTGCCTTTCAACTGCAAAAACGCATTGCGCGAACGATCGAACCTTAGTTTCACTTCGTCTTTTGCCAGTCCATTGAGTAACATAATTGAACTGAGGTATTTGAAAACTGGAACAGGCTTGAACATTCACTCACTGGATATCTGATGTATGGGCATAAAGATGCCTTGGTTTTTGCTACGTTTATCTCAAGGCCGACTTTCGCAGCGGTGCTACTAATGTGATCTGAAATCCTTTGCACCGATTCGGCATTTTCGCCTAAAAACTACATCATCGGCGTAGCTGAGATCGGATATCCAGAGATCCGTTTAAACTTAAACCTCTTGATGGTCCGTTAAAGCCTAGCTCATAATTCAGCGACTACATAGTTGAACAGAACTGGAGATAGCGGACAACCTTGCTTAGCTCCTGTTTACAAAGTAAATTCGAAAGATTCTTCACCGTAGATGCGAACCCGAGCCCTCGTGGAGTTGTAATAGGCTATCATTAGGCTAACGAGTTTCAAAGGGACCCCATCCGCTAACATGATATCCCATAAACAACTACGGTCTACGGACATGCTATGATTTGCTGTTGGTACATTTCACGATACACCAGAATCCTGCGCAAGGTGAATATTTGGTCTACGTATCCAACCCCGGGGAGAAACCTACCTTGGTTGACTCTAGTGCGCAGATTTCGTTCGGTGTAGAACCGATTAAGCAGTAGCGTCGCAAACTGTTTAGCTGCGGTATCGATGAGACTTATTCTGCGGTAGTTGGAGCACACAGATTTATCTCCACGTTTGAGCAGGGGTAGGATTATAGACATCCCGCAGTCTGATGGGAAAACTTCCGTCTCCCAGATAGAACAAAACAGTTTGTGCAGTATGGTGTGGCATGAAAGCACAAGCCTGATCCAGGCAAAATGTCGCACAGTCAAAGACTTACGTGGGCTAAGATACTGTCAGGTTGCTCAGGACTATACAAATATGAGGAAAAAATAGAAATAGAAATGGTAGTGAGACTCAAGAACAGTTTGTACAGTGGAGATAATAATGTGTAAGCACAGTTCAACGGAAATTCGGTCCTCACCTGGCGATTTACCGTTTATAATTCGTTGCAAAATACTTGAGATCTCATACTTTGATGTGGCATCGCAGTTAATCGGGTAGCCGCAGGTCTGTACAGTAATTACAGTAATTACTGTACTGATAGCTGGCGGGCGGTTCAAGAGCTGACTTAAATTTTCTTGTCATTAAGGTCAAATATCAGCTGCCCCGACGAACCCAGAAAGTTCATGCAAAAACTACAGCTTCCAGTTTTGCTGCGAATCAGGCGAAACAGTTTTTTTTGCCCGCTGCAGATTCCATTTCAAATGCAGTATAGCTAACGATCCTGAAAGGCGGATCTTGTAGAAGCTCTCGTAATTAGGCATTAATCAGAAGCACCATACATTCGGGCATCTCTTGCTTGGGCAGAGAGCTTGATGGTGTTCTTAGAGATCCAGTCTCGCTGGGGGCTCACTCAGGACCTGGCATCCAGCAAGCGCTTCAACGTTCCATCACGGAAAACGAGCGTTCAGTACAAGTATTCTCGGTTTCAAAATGCGAATTTCCAAGTGCAATTGAAGTGTGGAAGGTAACGAGTGGCGCATGTTCACTTGAAAACAAAATGATAATCAAGATGTTGTTCATTATCCTTACAAACATAATTTTACCCTATATATATAAAAAATCAAAATCAATGGGACGATGATGGTTTATTAATAGTTGGGGAAAATTTGGATTAGCTCTCATATAATCGTCATATTTCGATTTGAATATAGATAAACTGTTTGAGCTTACCACGGCTGTTGCTGGAAGTTTGAAGGTGGAATAAGAACTCCAGGGGGTGCAAAACAGTAGTAAGTATTTTGTGTACGAGGATGAGAT
>JACCGJ010004211.1:0-27828 GCA_013407085.1 Atriophallophorus winterbourni
TTGGATTCCCAAGAATATTTATTGAACGTTAAATTCCGCTGAAACAAATGACCTTGAAAAAATTATTTTGCAAATGTACATCCTATAATCTAATTGTACAAAGCTTTTGGAAATTATTGATCATGTTTAACATGCCTTGGATTTCCAAGAATAAAATTTATTTATTTATTTATTTATACAATGAATCTGAATCTAAGGTAACACTTATTCGGTGACAAAGTGGTAATCTTCTGGGATAAACAGTCTGCAGTCCTAATCACTTGCATATCGGTAGGTGCGTTTAAGAGGGGTTTGGATGCCTCTTGGCATTCCTGAATATTCAGGTCGCCTGTCGATAGATTTGGCATGAAATTGTTTTTTTATTTTTAGTTTGTTACTGATTGAAAACAATTATACATTGTCATGTTTTACATGTACGCACAAATTTTTTTAACCAATTTATCGCCGTCTTGGTGAATAGAAAGCCTTTCGTTTTTTCAGTAGCAGCTTCAAAAAACTGGGTTCCCAAGTACGGTTTTGATGAAATCTGATGTACCATTGCATATGCACTGAAAATAAGTCTGCACTACATATACGACGAGAATACCGAAGAACAAATAAACCATCTTTGGCAGTGGTTTGCGCCACTTTAAAGCTGTCCGCCCACAGAAATTCCAGGCGCTGATTGCCTTATAAACCATTTAAATCCTGTGTCAAATGAACTGATATGAACAAATTATTCCCCTTCGATACACAAAAATGATCCTTTTGCGGATATACGATACTATATGCAGTAAGCATGAGTAGCATTCTTTGTAAGCACATGTGAAAAATCATTCGGCACAAGATATGTAAACATTCAGAAGCCAATTCCTTCCTGCGTAACAAATCTTGTGAGCTTTCTTAATGAAGTGACAATAAGGCTCGATGATGGGAAAGTAGTTGACGTATGCTACCTTGATTTTCAAAATGCCTTTGACTCAGCGAACCATATGTGTAACGTCCGTGACGTGATCAACGCGTATTCCACCCGTTTCTTAGTTCGACACGTTCAAAACCACAATTCGGATGTTATACGGTACTGTAATTAGCAACAATCACAACAACAATTATTATGCAAACATCAACTGTATAGAAACGTACAGCAAACAGTGGAGGCAAAATACTCCAGAATCAATTATATGAAATGCAAACAAGTTCAATGACGACCTGAGATATAAATAGAATGAAAGAAGTTACCAAAATTGCCGTCCAAAATATCTATCAAAGACAAGACACCCAAAAGTGGTGTCAAAATACAAGCCAATTACAAATGCCCAAAATGGCAACCAAATTCAACAACATTGACCGACAATGGCATAAACAATGAATTAAAACAAAAGCTTCAACAAATATGTGAACAGAAGATTTCCAATAAGGCAATTACAAAAAGCAAAGTTTAAGTTCTAAACTCTGAAGAGAAAACAAACAAACCCAAATTCAAGTCACAAAAATCGGTATTGTATAAAAGTCGAAAGTAGAAAGGAAAAAGAAGCATTTTATAGCTGCATAACACTTAACATGTGTCTTACAATAGGTAGTAACTGCACAAGCTAAGGATGTGTGGTGTCATAAGTTAACTGCATCTGTTGTTGGAGAGCTTCCTAACCATGCGTACTATGTAAGAATTGCAGGGGTGTCCTAGGAGGAATCAGTGATACTCAGTGGAATTTCTCAAGACCCAGTGCTTGGTCCATTAACTTTCTTATTTTTGTTAACGACCTGGCAGGCTGCTTGAGTTCACGTTGCTACCTTTTTGTTTATTAACATAGAATCAACGAAACCGACAGTAGAGATACGCTTATCTTTGATTTAAAAAGTATTCGAATAGACAAAGAAATGGGATGTGCCACTGAACTTATTTCGCGATAAAATTACTAGAAGTCAGCGATCGTGATATCAGAATTGCATCTCAGAAATTGAAGGATTTCAGTATTACTTTCACAGAAGATTTTAAATGGACTAATCAATGTACCGAAGCAGCAAACAAGGCTTTATCTTCTTTATCTTTAATTCACCTATACAAGGTCGTCGTGCGGCTTCACTTTGAATACTGTGTTCAATCCTGGGCATCATAATTGAAAAAAATATGTCGCATGTTTCAAAAGAGTACTGCGCCTTGCTACTAGGATGGTAGGGCGTCAGTCAGGTGAAACCTATAAGGCAAGACCAAAAGACTATTATCTGTTTTCACGAAGAGACGGCGGCTACAAGGCAACCTAATTGTTAGGATGGCACACTCCTAACGAATAAAACAAGCCGGATTACCTGATCGACCAGAGTTTGCAACGGCAAGAAATTGCTCTTGGGTAAGCCATGTTGTACCTTGGCGACAAACCACATCTTCATTAAATTTAAATTGTCTGACTCGCACATGACAACCAACTTACGTCGTTCCCACTATGCTCTTTCCTACGATCATGGTGTGCCCTCACACTTTCAATCTGTTGTTGCCATATAAATACAAGTCATGTCCACGCTCAAAACGTAAACACCTGGGGCTTGGAACTTGGACTCTCGATCAACGTTCCAATCCGGCCTTGTACTGTTTTCCTGAATGTTGGGTTAAGAACAGCACATAGTTTGATAGAACGCAACGACTGTCTCCGCTGCAAAATCGACGATCCATCCATCATATCACTAATAAAAGCTCTCAAATGTTTTAAGGGTAGCACAGGTGATAATATAACTGAATTACTGAACGTTGCCTCTGGAACAGTTACACGGGGTAATTAAAAGAAACAACTTAAGAGTAGACCTATGATGTTGGTATGTGAGCACTTTTTCAGCATCCGTGTGGTCAACCACTGGAATAAGCTCCCAGATCGTTTAATAGCCTCTCAAACATGTTTAACTTCAGGAGGGAAATAGACGCTAGCTGGCAAACCCTATTCAAAACATTGTGTATTAAAAATACTACCGTATTTTTCGGACTATACGGCGCACCGGATTATAAGACGCAGTATCAGTGAACGATCTGTTTTAATATATAAGACGCACCGAATAATAAGGCGCATAAAGCGAAACAAAAAAAGTCGGATAGGTCTGACTTTATTCAAATCAAGAACAATAACTGTCAATATAACATAAAAAAGTACGCTGACTTTTTCAATCATTCCTCTTCTACGAATCCATCAAATTCCTCGTCTTCGGTGTCAGAATTCAACAGTTGGGCGATAGCAGCATCGAGCACGCCCGGATCCCTCTCGTCATCATCCGATTCAGTCTCATTGCTGTTGCTTAGCTGTTCATCAATGATTCCAGCCTTAGTGAAAGCTCGGACAACAGTAGAGACCGTTACTTTAGCCCAGGCGTCGACGATCAATTGGCAGACAGTGGCCTAACTACCCCGGCGTTGCCTACCCGTCTTGGTAAATGTGCTCAACTTCTGTCATCCATTGCTCCCATGCGCCTCGCAATTTAGCCTTGAACGCCCTATTGACTCTAATATCTAGCGGTTGGAGTTCTTTGGTCAATCCTCCAGGAATGATGGCCAGCTCCGAATTGGTTTACTTAACTTGACTTTTGACAGTTTCAGTGAGATGAGCGCGCATAGAGTCGTAGATCAATAAGGCCGTAGAAGTGTGGAAAAAATCCATCCGGCCTCCTGACATAAGCTTCTCTCAGCCACTCGCTCATTTTCTCTTCGTCCATCCAGCCTTTCGGATTGACCTTAACAATGATTCCAACAGGAAACGTTTCTTTTGGCAAAGTCTTCCTCTTAAAAATGACCATGGGTGGTAGTTTCTTACCATTATGTACCCTTATAGTCCAAAAAATACAAAAAAAAATAAAACAAAAATGTATTTGCTTTGTTTCATTTTATTTCTCATATCTGTCTAGGCCTGAGCAACTTCACATGATCTTAGCCCACTCGCAGTCTTTGACTGTGCGGAAGTTTGCCGGATCAGGCTAGTGATTTCATAATGCTTATTATTGCATTTTTTCCTGAATCGATGACCTCTCACCGTGCTGTTGAAGATAACCCCTACCTTACGAAAGAATCTCGACATGCGTTTCCACTTGGTCAACAATTGCCCAGTGAAACTAATACTTATACGGATACATTCCAGATATCCGGAAACAAGAACGTGTGAAACGTACGAACTGTATACTAATTATTGAAGTGCTAGTTTCTCAACCGCATACCTTCGAAGGAAATCTCGGCGCGTCATTGGCTCTTAACCATCTTCAGCTCTGTGCAAATTAAACTTGAACTTGAAATGAACTGAACTGACAAATAAAGCTACTACCCAACGGAAGCAACATTAAAATGTTGCCGGATCACCCACACTGGATCACATTATCCAGGAATTGAATGACGTGCGCAAGCAATTCGATACACTGCGTGGCACCAATGCTCCAAAAACTAGAACACGAAATGTACTGGTTTTTAATCGAGCAGAGCCATTTATTAATGAATCGAAGTCTAGAAAAGATTTAGATCGCAGATGTATCAGCCATCTTATCCGGATGGTAGGTCTGAGGCCTTCCACTCCTACAATGCGAATTCACCGTGTTGGTAAACGGAAGATGGATAATCGCCCTAGGCCAATCCTGGTAGAATTCAAATACCAGGCGGATCGGGACGCTTTACTATCTAAGGCTGACCACATCGCCGAAGCAACTCTAGACAAACTGCAGGTTAAGCCGGACAACCCTCCCTCCCGGATAAGACAATACTCTTCCGCTTCAAATAGGAGGGATCAGATTGTAAAGACCTCTAATAACGACAAGCGGGGTTTTATAAAGCTAATAGATTCTCGTTCCGAAGTAACGTCCAATCGAAGCCACGGTTCATCCGAAAAGGATGGGGCTTCATCAGCTGCAGAAATCTTGGAAGCGTCTGAGGATGAGGTCTGTGGTCGTAGTATTATCCCTGTAATTCCCGAGCTCGTGGTTAGCAACCTGCAGTGTACAGCTGGTATTCAGGCCGCACCAGGTGTCTCGGATATCGCGAGCAGCACACCAAAAAACGTGCTGACTTCTCGGGTACTCCGCCCGAGAATCACACAAGACTAATTGGGAATAGATTACGTGACACTGCCGCCACAGTGCTACTCGGGAATGCATGTAGCATCCGAAACAAATGGTCTGAACTCTCCATCCTTGCACATGAGTTGAGACCGCATGTAATTGCACTGACAGAAACCTGGCTCTCTGCATCTGATGACATTCCCGATATAGTTGGTAACAGCTATTCCGTGATCAGGTGTGATAGACCGGGTGCATTACAAGGTGGCGGTGTTGCTATTCTTCTCAGGTTAGGCCTCCGTACCTCAGAGTTAAACGTTAGGTTTGGCACACGCAATGTGCAACTTAGCTCCTGTCTTATTCACTCCTATAAGCAATATACGGTAATTGTTGTTGGCCTCCGTCGGTCGATGTCGACCATGGATGTACATCACATCGCATATATACGGTAATAGCGTGCGTTTATTTGAGTCCCCATTCAGGAGTACAGGATATGTATAGCTTCCAGCTACTTCTCAGGTATGACAAACCGCCTCCGAAACTGAAGCGCAACTTCAATAGGGTAGACTGAAGCGTTGTCTCAGAAGAAGCAGATCAGATCTTGTCACAATCTTCTGGTGATGATATGGCAGCAAACTGGCAGCTCATTCACCATTGTCTGTCCATACTGCAAGACAGATTTGCTCCGTTGGTGCACGTCAAAAGACGCAACAAGCCACAGTGGTGGACACCATCGATGCGCCGTGGTATTAAAATCCGGGACCGTGCCTGGAAAACTTACAAAGCTTCTCAGACACAATGGGCCTGGACAAGGTATAAACTACTTAGAAATAAGGCTGTGGGAAGCCAACGTAAGGTAAAACGTGACTTTGAGGCACGACTGGCATGTAATATAAGACAGTGCCCAAAGCGTTTCTATAGCTATGCACAATCCAAAGGCAAAACTCGCGATTACATAAGCAACCTTCAACTGGACAATGGATCTCAACTAGATTCAGATTCTGAAAAGGCTTCGGCTTTTCTCGAACATTTTTGAGCTGTTCAGAGGCCTGACCGCCAAACTGATCTCCCGAATATGCCAGTGGACATAAGGTCAGATAGCGTTCCTCCCCTCGATGAAATAATTTTCACTGATAATGAGGTTAGACTTGCGCTTGAAGCAACTAATCCACATAAATATGCGGGCCCGGATGGTATTCACCCTCAAGTATTAGCACAACCGATGGGTCGCCTCTTTAACACATCCTTAAGGTATGGGTATATTCCGAGTGCTTGGAAGCAGGCTGATGTGATTCCTATACATAAATGTGGCAGTCGATCTTCAGTTTGCAACTACAGACCTGTGAGCCTTACTAGTATCCTTTGCGAAACCCTAGAGAGACTTATTAGGGACAGGATCTGTCGCCACCTTGTCTCTGGTTCGTTGCTAAACTCTGCTCAGCATGGTTTTCTAAAAGGGAAGTCTTGCCTAACGAACCTATTATGTTTTCTTAATGAGGTCACTAGGAGGCTAGATAAAGGCCACCAGGTCAAAGTTCTCTACTTGGACTTCTGTAAAGCCTTTGACTCGGTAAACCACAGGTTGCTTGCAATGAAGATTGGACTAATAGGTATCGATGGCCCTCAAAGAACTGGATCACAAACTTCTTGAGCAATCGGTATTTTCGCGTTCGCATAGACAATATGTACTTCGCGAAAGCAGGGGTTGTTAGTTGAGTCCCGCAGGGTTTATTACTAGGCCCACTACTCTTTCTTATCTTCATCGATGATTTGGCATCCTCGCTTAAGTGTCCCTGCTATATTTTTGCAGACGATGTCAAGTTTATCGGATCGCTGAACGAACAGGATCTTTTTGAGGATATACAAAAGGTCATGATTCAAGATTCAAGATTCAAGATTTATGGTTGAAAAAGCAATTAACTTTACAATAACCACAAGGTGGAAATATAGGTACAAATGTATATATATAAGTATAAATAAAATCAAAATCAATGGGACAATGATAGCTTATTAATAGTTTGGGGAAACATTCGGATTAGCTCTCATATAATCGTCAAGTTTTGATTTGAATATAGATAAACTGTTTGAGCTTACCAAATCGTAAGGTAGGGAATTCCAAGCAAAGCACACACGTACGGAATAAAAATACCTGCGGCAGTTCCGTTTGGAATGTGGTATTTCTAACTTGCAACCATGGCCACGGCTGTTGCTGGAAGTTCGAAGGTGGAATAATATATCCAGGGGGTGGGAAACAGTAGTTAGTATTTTGTATGCGAGGATGAGATCACCTCGCATTCTCCTTTGTGCAAGTGTACTCATTTGCAGTGGTCTTCCGCGTGGGATCTACCAGTCAACTTCTCCAGAAGCTATCTTCTGTCCAAAGCTGCAACGAAGCTGCAGGTTGCTGGACCTGATAACATACTGGAGATAACTGGGATATCAAAAGTCCGGGACTTAGCTATCGAGGTTTCAGCGGACTTTAAATGGACTGATCAATGTGCAGCTGTTGCACAACGCGCTAGGAACCAGCTCTTTTGCCTCTGATCAGTTTTATCCTGCAGGTCCCCGGAGGTTTTCATCCCATGGTATAAAGCGATAGTGAGACCTCATCTCGAGTATTGCGTTCAAGCTTGGTCTCCTTACTTGGAAAAGGACATTGCCACGCTTGAAGGTGTTCAGCGCCTAGCCACTCGTATGATTAAAGGGCAATCTGGGAAGTCGTATGAACAACGACTGTTGAGTCTAGATCTCTTCTCGCTAAAAAGAAGGCGACTACGTGGGGATCTGATTGAGACCTTTTAAATCGTTAGAGGCTTTAGTTCTATTGATCCGGCTGATATGTATTCTCTTGCGCTAGTGGTAGGTACTCGAGGTCATTCACTGAAACTGGCAAAGCAACATGTCAGGTCTAATGCACGTAAGCACTTCTTTAGCGAAAAGGTAGTGAATCATTGGAACTGTCTGCCCGAAGAGGTAGTTTGTTCTACTTCAGTAACGTGCTTCAAATATAGACTAGACTCGATCTGGCGCTTTGTGTTTCCCAATTTTTATCCCTAATTTTATAGTTGTTCTTCAATTTGTCGTTGGAACGCACTAATGTCGCAATACACAGGTGACGATGTGGCTGCTAATTGGCAGTTTTTGCATTGCTGTCTCTCGAGCTTACAAGATATGTTTGCTCCGTTGGTTCCTGTCAATCGGCGCAACAAGCCAATGTGGTTCACACCTGCGATGCGTCGAGTGATTAAATTCAAGGATCGTGCCTGGAAAAGCTATAAGACTTCACAGACACAACGGTCCTGGATACAGTATAAGACAGTGAGGAATAAGGCTGTAGATATGCAACGCAAAGCTAAACGTGAATTTGAAACACGGTTGGCACGCAATATAAAGCAGTGCCCAAAGCGTTACTATAGCTATGCCCAATCTAATGGCAAAACGTGCGAGTGGATCGGTAACCTGCAACAGGATAACGGACCCCATATAGTTTCAGATGTCGAAAAGGCTTTCGCGTTTCTCAAACACTCTCAGTCAGTCCAGAGAATTGACCGCCAAATAGACCCGCCTATCACACCAGTCTCTGTAAAATCGGATGGCATTGCTGCACTCGAGGGACTATATTTCACTAATGAGGAGATTATACTTCAGCTTGCAGCAACTAACCCACATAAGTCTGCAGGCCCAGACGGTATTCACCCTCAGTTTATTAGAAACTTAGCGCTCGTACTAGCTGAGAGCGTGGGTCGTCTTTTTAACGCATCGCTGGTGCATGGAGTTATTCCGAGTGATTGGAAGCTAGCCGATGTTATCCCGATACACAAAAGCGGCAGTCGTTCATCTGTCTGTAATTATAGACCGGTAAGCCTTACTGTCATTCTGTGTAAGATCTTAGAGAGGCTTATCAAAGATTGGATCTGCAGGCACTTAGTTGAGTTTTCGTTGCTGGACTCTGCTCAACATGGCTTCCTTAAAGGAAAGTCGTGCCTAACAAACCTCTTGGGCTTTCTAAACGAGGTCACCAGAAAATTGGATAAGGGCCAACAGGTTGAGGTTTACTACTTGGACTTCTGCAAGGCTTTCGACTCAGTGAACCATAGACTGCTCGCTACCAAACTAGAAGAAGAAGAAGAAGAAGAAGAGAACTTTATTCGTTAAAACAAATTGTCAGTTAATCAAAATAGTTTAAACAAAATTTCAACACGAATAAGGGGGACGTCAAATTTTGATGGGAAAATTTGAGATTGCCAGTCACATTCAAAATCAAAACAGTTTCGGTTCCGTCTGCAGGCATGTATGAGTTTTCTTTCGCATTATTCTGACCGGCGCAGCAAATTCCCCATCCTTCAAAAAATAAAAATATTGCGCAGCGTTTAAAGCGTGCGGGGCATCAAACGACCTTTCTTTACATGTTCACGACATGTTAAAACGTTTCAAAATAACAAAAACTTCCGTGTTGACTGAAAAAATAAAAACGCATGAAAACATTAATTCTGAGCACGGCCGATTCAAAGGCCCCGCTCTGAATATACAATGAATATACAACTAGGCTATATGGGTATTGCTGGTCCTCTAAGGAACTGGATAGTAGGCTTCTTAAGCAACAGGTACTTTCGTGTCAGGGTGGGCAGTACGCACTCACCGAAAGTAAGGGTTACGAGTGGAGTACCGCAGGGATCTGTACTCGGGCCGCTACTTTTCCTTATCTTCATCGATGACTTGGCAGCGGCGCTTAAGTGTCCCTGCTACATTTTTGCGGATGATGTCAAGTTTATTGGATCACCGAACGAACGTGATTTTATTGACGATATTGAAAAGGTTATCAAGTGGTCTGTTACATGGGATCTACCAGTTAACTTCTCAAAAAGCTATCTCTTGTCAAAAGTCGGCAAGAAGCTGGCGGTAGCTGGCCCAGATGGTACACTTGTGATAACTGGGGTGCCGAGAGTACGCGACTTAGGCATAGAGATATCTGCGGACTGCAAATGGGCTGATCAATGTGCAGCAGCTGCACATCGTGCTAGGAGCGCGCTGTTTCGCCTTCGATCAGTTTTATCCTGCAGGTCCCCGGAGGTTTTCATAACGATATACAAGGCTGTCGTTAGACCTCATCTCGAGTACTGCATTCAAGCTTGGTCACCTTATCTTGAAAAAGATATTGCAAGGCTTGAGGGTGTTCAGCGCCTTGCTACTCGTATGATCGAAGGGCAATTAGGTAGATCTTATGAGCAAAGACTATTAAGTCTAGGGCTCTTTTCACTGAAAAGAAGGCGGCTGCGTGGGGACCTGATAGAAACCTTCAAGATCATGGCCGGTTTTAGTACTATTCAACCAGGTGAAATGTATGTTCTCGCACCCAATGTGGGTACTCGAGGTCACCCTCTGAAACTGGCCAAACAACATGTCAGGTCTAATGCTTGTAAGCACTTCTTCAGTGAAAGAGTAGTAAGCTACTGGAACTGCCTACCTGAAGATGTCGTGAACTCTAACTCTGTAATGTGTTTCAAGAATAGACTTGATGCCGTATGGAGCTCACTATTTCCTGCATTTTGCCCCTAATTGAATAATGATATTGTATTTACCTGGTCTTTGAAATGCACTAATGTCTCCTCACCTTTGGTGAGGGGAGTTTTCGCTCTACATTCCAGGTAATCATCCTACCAGAAGAAATCTGTGAACCTATTTTGTTTGAAGTGGTGGGCGCTCTTTTTTGGCAAACCACCGGAAGAAATCTGGACGCTCGATTGGCGACCTAGCCACTTATCGTCCTGTGCAACCTGAACCTGAAACTGAACTGAACTGATTCCGTCAGCCACAGATTTTTAGAAACTAAGCTGGCAGCAAAAGGCATAGGGGGTAGTTTACTTGCTTGTATAAAATCATTCCTGACAGGTAGGACCTTTAGAGTACGAGTAGAATCTACGTTGTCGATCCAAACGGAGGTGATAAGTGGGGTGCCTCAGGGGTCTGTGCTAGGTCCGCTGCTCTTTCTGATTTTTATCGATGACTTGTCGCCTATCTTGGAGTGCCCGTGCTTCATTTTTGCGGATGACGTGAAGTTCATTGGTTCAACGAATGAAGATACTCTGTTGCACGACCTCGAGCGGGTCATTGACTGGTCCATACTTTGGGACCTCCCACTGAACCTCAATAAGTGCCAACTCTTGTCTGCTCTGGTCGACAAGATCACAGTCCAGGTGTCAGGTACTCCTATTAGCGTTGATGCCACACAGCGGGTTAAGGACTTGGGTGTTCTAGTTAGAGCTGACTTCAAATGGGAGGACCAATGCGCTGTTGCAGCGCAACGTGCACGCAATGTGCTCTTTCGGTTGAAGTCGGTGCTTTCCAGCAGAAGTCCCGACGTGTTCCTGCCACTTTACAAGGCGTTAGTCAGGCCGCATTTGGAATATTGTGTCCAGGCGTGGTGTCCTCACTACCAGAAGGATATCATTCGACTTGAAAGCGTCCAGCGACTAGCAACACGCATGATTGAGGGTCAGCGTGGGAAAAGTTATGCTGATCGCCTTTGGGCTCTGGGTCTTTTCTCTCTTAAGCGTCGTCGTTCGAGAGGTGATTTGATTGAAACCTTTAAGATCTTAAAGGGCTTAAGCGGCGTTAATCCAGATGACATCTTTACCTTAAGTCCTAAGCTGGGCACTCGCGGACACGCACTCAAGCTCGCTAAGGAGCGATGTCGACTAGATTCTAGGAAAAACTTTTTCAGCTTCAGGGTGGTCAACTTCTGGAACAAGCTCCCTGAAGAACTTATCTCCTGTAATTCCGTCTCAACTTTCAAGCAGGGTTTAGACCGTGACTGGGGTAAGTTATTCTCTGATTACATCCCATGATTACCATGCTTAGGTTGTCCTCCATTTTGCTCGCTATTCACTGTAGTAATTTTAGAGCATCTTCCTATTCTTGATTCTCCATCAGCTGACCTCTCACCGTGCTGGTGAGGAGAAACTGCCTTGTCTTTTTTCCAGCATCGATTATTGCGCGTTGCTGTCCTACTACTATCCTACTACTACAGCGCCTGGCACCGCGATCATCAGAGATTGCAAACAGAGAAGAAAGAAAATTACCTTTTGGCAGTGCATCGATTATAGCGCGGTGCTCCTCCAACTACATTCTCCTAGACCTACGACCATCAGAGGTTTCACACGGAGAAAAAGGATTGACCCTTTGGCAGTGGTGGGCGCTTCTCCGCAGCATTCCACCGAAAGAAATTCTGGACGCTCGATTGGCTTGTCAGCCACATACTGTCCTGTGCAAACTGAACTGAACTGAACTGAACTTGAACTTGTGACCTTTGCGTCTGCTTGCAGAGCGCGTTTGTTAATTTCCTATTTCATGGTTTTACAGCTGGTGATGCTTATGCTCATTTAACGTCCAAAATGGCAAGCGACATTAGAAATCCATGGGAAGCAATAGAATATGATTGCATGTCCGAAAGCCTTGGTAGGTTGATTGCTTTGCGTCATTTTATTCAGTCGGTACATGTGATCACTTCAATGCCATAAAGCTTGATGGTAAGCGTTCATCGAGTTATTATCCACAGATTTCCCGTTTTTAAAAAGCCAGTTGTCCTTCGTAGATTATTTGGTCAGATGCAAGATCTGCCATGTAATTTTGTTGCCCGAGGTTGTTAGACTTCATTACGGTAAGTAGCGAATTAATTTCAAACAATATGTAGAAGATCGACACAAGCGTACTTCCGATGATATGGGTGTTTTTCTACCATATTATGCAAATAGTCATTGGAATGAAGGAGTAGATAATGTGCTCAAGAGGACACGGGAATGCAAACGAAACAAAACTGTAGAAAAACGAAAACGAAACAACAGAAAATCGGATTCAGATTTATTGATTTTGGGAACAATTTCAGAAACTGAGTCTTTGTCGAGTCTAAACGATGATACCTCTAAACAGGTATTCAACAATACTGAAAAAGATGAAAATGAACGAATTCGTGAACCTGTCCTTCTAAAATTAGCGAAAGCAGAGTATCTAAACGTATCTTCCAAATCTCTCTATTGCGAGCAAAAACCAAATCCACCTCCGTCTTCAAGCGATCGATCTGTTTGGTCTGTTGTATGTCCCAAACAGTCAAACGAGGCTACTCACCAGGTTGCATCTGGGTCCATTGTACCGGGTGCTGAAAATATATCTCATATGATCGAAAGGAAGTCAAACAATGCTGCGAATATTTCTGATTCCTTGATCTGTCATGGCGAAGCTGAAAAGGTTCACGAGAAACAGCACATTCCGCCGACCACCGACGTAGAAGCGATCGCCACAAACCAAACGTCCCGTGTAAATAGGATCAAAAAAGTCGGTAAAAATCGGACAACTAAACGAAATAAACACGAACAAACTGTTTGTGAGAATATACTAAACAATGAAGTATTCAAGCAAGAAAATTTAACTCCCGAATCTGATGCTCTACTGAAGTCAGAAGAACTATCTGCACAAGGTTTCCACCACACTCCACTAATTAGATACATGAAATTTAAACCTTCGTTAAACAGGAACGGGTTTTGCGCGCAATCACGTCTGTCTGATTTCGCTGACCAATATCCATCAAATCAACAAAAATATATAACTTCTTATCATCAGAATCAGTCAAGTATATATAACTCAAATATTGAACCCACGAACCGTCATTTTTGGGTTGGAAATAAGAATCCTGCATGCATTGGGCAGCTTAACTTGGACGGAGAACGTATCCAATGTATACAGCAAATGAAATCGAACGTCTCTTTAAATACACAAATGAATGCTAATAAATTCAACAAAATCGATGGTAGGATATTATTTTTTATGACATATTAATTGGTTTCATTCATCCTGTAATTAGCAGTGGTCCCCATAGATATTTTTATCGTAAAGCACATAACTGTGAGCATACGACAATTTGAAAGCGTTTTCTCGTCGTATACATATCTACGCTCAATTTATCCGACAGTCTTCACATTCTGTGTATCGTGGTGCTTTATGTATGCATAGGAAACGCTATGTGATATTGATGGCATTTTTGCTAAGTTGTAACCTGGATCTTGCTGCACTATTTTACCATGTTCAAAAATGTGTAAGCATTTAGTGTTGTTACAGTTTGTCTGCCTCGTGTATTTTCACGTCATTCGGCCCCAGACATTACCCCAAGTACATGTGTACTTTTCGGTGATGGGCCACCTTTTGGAATTCAGAGTGTTAATGGGTTGTTGAAATTGATGTTGGTTCAATAAGGTATTAAAATTGGTTTGTTGTACAAATGTTTCGTTTGTAGACGCTCATCACTCTTAGTCATTGTCATAATTCTGTATTCATGTTTCCGGGGTTTTGTCACAACCCCGGTAAATTTTAATTATTCTGATGTCCTATAGAATTTCATGGAATATTTCGGGGTGGGTAGCTGGTTTGAGCTCTATACTTCATTGCAGCATACGTTCTATCGTTCAGAGGCTACAGAGTTGTGCGGAATTATAAGCTTGGAGTTATGTAAAATGCTTCATTACCTGATGTATAATACTTACGCTGAGATATTGTGATATTTTATATGTCCATATATATAAAACTTAGAGACGTCGAGTGATTAATGTGTGTTTTCTCCAATGGCAGCACAAAGATCCTGTTTTCCAACGTAAAAAAATAACGAAGCTATGTTTTGGCTTCATAGATTTCCCTCTTGCGATTTCTCCTTAGTAATGCTTGCTTTGTGCAAGTGATGCGCTGTATTAAATTAAGACCCGAGTGTAGAATTTTGTCATTGTTCTATGGCGGTCACGCATTCGGTACTTTCTACTAGTGTATTGTGGTTCCTCCTGTGGAATTTTATCTGCAATGGTTTATTACAACATGGCGGAGTCAATTGGTATTGAAATTATAATCTTGAAGTCAAACAACCGAAATCGCATCCCAATAAAACGCGTAGACTATCAAATTATGATCGCTATAAGCACTATGACTAGATTGCACTGAACTGGTCGTAAACAGAAAGCTTAGTAGGACTAGTTAACTTTTAAAACCTTACCCCTTTTTGCTTGCTTTATGCTGAGCTTACACGTAACCTCTCCGCAACCACTGGCTGAATATCAGGGAACGATCCGCAATTTATTAAACTGCATGTTGCTTAAAATTCTGGTTACTCTGGTCTGGATCAAAAGTTATGAACAATGAAAATTCGTGTACTCGAATAAAGCCATTTTCGTCTTCTTCTTCTAATACTGCGGTATCTTTGGGGTACGGCCTAGCTGTGCAGGTATGCGTACTTAAAAATTGTGTACCCATAAAGTATTCTGCTGTAGAATGCCCATTTATCACACATCACATTATTACTTTGTAATCGGGCACTTGAAATTGTAGATAGTTTTATGTATCTCAGTAGTTACATCAATAATTGAACATCAGATAGCGAACTTTTAGCAAGCATCTTTAAGTCGACCATAGCATTCCGCAACCTCTGGCGTCATAAATAACTCACTGCATCACTCTATGAATGCGAAATTTGGCATTCCCTAATGAGCATATCCGTCGTCGCCAAGTATTCAACAACCGCTTTTTTTCATAATATTTTGTGGGTTAGCTTTTACCATCGAATACGCCACAATGCTATCTGTAATAAGTTCTTCGGTAATAATATTAATATAGAAAAGCTGAGCAACCTGAAAAGGTAAAGCTGGTTGGGTCACGTTTTGCGGATGCTGGATCATCGACTTCCGCGACGCCGCATCCCGATTGACCTAGAACTCGTCGTGCCCAATCCGTTACCTGGCATCGGCAGCTAAATACTCTTACTAGTTAACTTTCTAAATTCGGCGCTTCAATCGTTCACGAAATTCGATTGAATGCATGTTCCGTTCGAGAACACGCTACATCCCAGCTTGTTTGTACTTGCTTCACTATAGATTCCTTAGCACTTCCCCATCCTTTACGCGCAAATATTTTTTGTTTATGTGGCAATTACGTATTCGGCTGTTGGTCTTGAAAATGATGACGATGGTTACACGTTGGTGAAATCTCTTAATGAGCTCGTGGTGCAGTCGAATCCAGTTTGAATAGTTAATTTTACTCTATTCTTTTTCCATCCAGAGGTTTATCGCTTTCCCAATCAAGAATGGATGGATGCTGATGAATATTCTGACATCGATCCGGTCTCTTTGGTATGTTTTCACTTACATTGTATCTTTTGCTTCTGTTTATCTTGTTGATAATGGAAACTGTCTAAATTCGTAGCATAATTCAACACTCATCATTTCACCCGAGACCCCTCCATATCTTCTTACATAGTCTAGTTTTATTGCAGTTATACTTGTTAAATTTGGCGTGAAAACATGCACCCTGCTTAACGACAGCGCTCAGTTATAAATGCATCTTGTATAAGGACGATGGGCAAGGGTAAACTTGCTTTTATTGGAACATAGCACTTCAAAATATCTGGGAATTACCCATCACATAAAGTATTAATAATTAATAAGTTCTTCATCGTCCTGTCTAGGCATGGGCGAACTGGCAGTATCCCAGCCCACATACCACCATGGCAATCACCAATAACTCCAATTCCATAGTGTATCAGCCGTCGCGCACGATAAATCTAGCTGCATACAGCGGGGTAGGTAAGCGAAAACAAGCTACGGTTGGCCCTACTCTTCAATCTTTTTCTGTCCCCTCTTTTACCCACTTTTCAATTCTTATTTTTCAGCATCCACTGTGATAAGCGGCTGATCTGAACCTTTTCGAAGCTTAGCGTATCATAAACTCAACACTCACTTTATAAAAGCGTGCACGTCTGCATACATAGATGCCATGAATGCAGGAACGCTGCGTCAATCAATCAATGAAGCTGCTTTTGCCCTCTGTCTAGATTCGCTGCCTATCGACATTTGTTGCTTGTCAGCGACAAGATTTTACGATCGAATTGACTGCACTAACTCTCTCCACCAGGTACTATTTGCGCTGCTCAGGTGACTATTTTGCTTCCTCCTCAAGCAAAGCGGGTGTAGGTATTGTTCTGAATTCACGTGCAGAAAGCTCATTTTTAGGCTGGATTCCTGTCAATAGCGGGATATGTGCCGTTCAACTAGCTACTTTTATCAGCACTACTTTCCTACTAATGGCCGACGAACTCTATGCACTCTTATGAGTTCTGATATCATTATTCTTGCTATTGATATGAATGCTCAACTTGGTCGTCTAGATGTTACTGAGTCAAAACTCGGTGGTTCATTGAGTCTCGATACTCAGCGGACAGACAATGGTGAACGCTTTCCTAACCTATGTGCACAGCAAAGACATTTATTAGTAGCACTTCGTTTAAGCATAAAAAAGCGGTAGTGTGCAACTTGGCGTCCGCCTAACGATGATTAGCCATGGAAACGAATTGACCATCTTGCCATCCGTGCTAGATGGAGAAGCTGCATTGAGGACTATCGCTCTTTCTCGAACACTATTGTAGATTTTGATCATGCTCTCCTTCGATCAAGATTTACATTAAAATTCTCTGGTCCAAAGACAATCATCTCTAAGCGCATAGCTTTCAGATCCCGCAATTCCGCAAGCGTATCGCGGCGGTTTAGTAGATAATCTTCCCACTACGGTGCCCGAAAATATCACACAGCAGTGGAGTGCGATTGCAACTGTTATAAACGATGCCCACAGAGTCGACGTGTGGCAGTTTCGCCTATAGCCATGCTCGCCTTCGATTACTAAAAGAAAGACGAAAAATTCCTTATGGTTCGCAATGTAATGCAGAACGAAGACAGGTCAGATATAAGCTCAAGCGTAACATTTGATCAGATAGGGAAGCGTGGTGTCTGCAAAAAGTTGAGGAAATGGAGGTAGCCAGCAATTCGGGTAATATCCTAAAGCTGTTTCAGCTAATTCGATCTACAGGTTCTAAAACCATTGGAGTCCGTGAGACAATCACAGAAAACGATTGCGCACTAATCATTAACAAAGAGCGCCGCTTGTCTCGTTGGACAGAGCATTTTTACGAGCAATTTGGCTGGCCAACTGCAAATGGTCCATTACCTTCTATTTCGTGTTGTGAACCTTAGTCCGTTGATTTACCGCCTCCGAGCGAAGCCGAAATCAAGCTCGGTATTGCGCCATTGAAAAGATTCAAGGCAGCTGGTCCCGATGGACTGGCCCCGGTTCTGTTCAATGAGGGTTGTGATATTCTATTAAGCACTCTAGTTGACCTTTTTGGTTAGGTATGGGACACGGAAATTATTCCCCGGTTTCAAGGAGAATCTATAATCATACTTATTTTTAAAAAAGGTATGCGTACTTCATGCACCAATTACAGGTGAATAAGCCTTACACTCGTCATTACCCGGCTTCTTGCTTCAGTATGCCTTCGGCGCCTTACATTACACAGAGAATCACAGATTCGTGAAGAGGAAGCAGGTTTTCGTCCATTTATAGGATTTGTCGATCATATATTCACTCTTCGGCAAGCCCTAGAACATCGCCATGCTTGTAGCCCACTATAGCGATCTTTCTTAATTTTAAGGGTGTATTGGATTCGGTCGATGGGAACGCATTATTTAATACCTTATTGCTCAAAAATGTCCCACAAAAGTACGTCAACATATTTCTGGCGCTTTAGTCCTATAGTTCTGGGTGCGTTAGGGTGTACAATAGCCTGTCATCCAACTTTCCTACGGTTAGTGGTGTCTGAAAAGGGTGTCCAATTTCTCCATTTTTGTTCAATTTTGTAATGGATGCTATAATGGATGCATGTGATGCAGGCGTATAGACACCTGGCATTCAGATTGGCCGCGATAAGAAACTTGTTGGTTTAGATTATGCCGACGATGTAGTTTTACTCATCGATTCCTATGCGGATGCTCAATCTACTTTAGACGGAATGTGTTATATCATACCATCTTTCGGTATGCGGTTTGCACCTTTCAAGTGTTTCGAAACAGCACTAAGCCTCAATAATGAGGAGCTTGCGACTGTAGAGTGTTTTTACCTATTTTGGTAGTTGCATTACTAGCCACGTTTGTTTAAATTGGGAGATCTTAACTCGCATTTCTAGAGCTTCGGTAACTTTTCGTAACTTAGGTGATCTGTGGCGTCAAACAGGTTTATCTCTACTGCTTAAATGTGTAGTCTATAAGGCTACAGTACGCGCGGATTTGCAATCATGCAGCATTTCTGTGCTGTGCAGCTACCGTCGTGCTAAATTGATTGGCCAACGGCAGTGAGCTGTATGCTGAAACACGCTGGAGTCTCGCTACCATTTCTATTTCTATTTCCCCCTCATATCTGTCTAGGCCTAGGCAACCTGACAGTATCTTAGCCTATGTGCAGTCTCTGACTGTACGGCACTTTGCCTGGATCAGGCTTGTGATGTCATACATCATACATACGCGCGGTTTTACTGTACGGATGTGAAACCTGGACACTGAGAATTGAAGCAATAAGACGTCTACAAGTCTTCGACAATCGCTGTCTTCGCGCAATCGCTGGAGTTACTTGGCACCATCGCATACGCAACACAACTATCCGTAATTTAATCTTTGGCAGCGACGTAGACATCGAAAAACAAGTTAACGTGCATAGACTTCACTGGTTAGGCCACGTATTGCGAATTGGAAAACGTCGTTTTCCTAATACGGTTTCGTTCGCCACTCCTAACGCGTAATGGCGTCGTTGTTAGGGTGGTCAGACTGACTTGGTTTAAGCAGATGAATGCTTTGACTTTTAAACTAGCTACGGTTGGTGCTACCAGTCTCCCAGGTTGGGCTCCAAATGATTAGAATTCGCATTGGCCTCTTACCCCTAGATATAAGGCTCAAAATGGTGTTCCGTGGCGGTCTCGTTGCAGACATCTTGGTGTGTTCGATTAATCTTATCTGTTGTCAAGTGAAGTGGCGAGGAAAGCTTGTTATGATGCCTAACAGTGAAGTTGTCATGCTGATGTCGCTATACTCGTTCACAACACTTGCTTGAATGCATGTTTGATTTGAGGTGTAGGCCCCTCATCCTGGTGTATCTGGGCCTAAAATGTCATACGTTCCGTAACTTTAGGTCCCAACCTTCCACATATCTTTTAAAATATTTCACTATGGTATGATGGTATAAAAGCACAAGCCGGATCCAGGCAAAATGCCGCACAGTCACAGACTGTATATGGGCTAAGATACTGTCAGGTTTTCCAGGCCTAGACATATATGAGGAAGGAAAAAGAACAGGAAATGATAGTGAGACTCCAGCCTGTTTCAGCATGCAGCTCACTACCTCTGGCCAATCAATTTAGCACGGTGTTAGCCGCCCAGCACAGTACTGCACGATTGCACATCCGTCACTATGTCATGATTGTATGGCATGTACATGTTACCAGTGTAATGCTGTCATTGATGATAATGATCAGTATGGTGTACGAAATCATAAGTCAGGCAAATTGTCACAGACTTTGATTGCACATAGGCTGAGATTATGTGTGGTAGCTCAAGTCTACATAGATGTACAAAAATAGTGACACTGAAATTGCAGCGTAGGCCCTCATACTGCTTATTGTCTGCAACAATCGCGGCTTTATCTATGCAGCACAACATCACAGCACTTCCTGTTTCCATGTGCCGTTCCCCTTATATTTCAACTGTTACTGTTCAAATTTTTGCGCTGTTTACACGTACATATTGTATTTTGTGAGCTTCTGTTAACATTGTGATTGCTAATTGACCTTCCTATTAGCAACAGCGTCAACCGTTTGCTGCGCGGCACGTTGTGTCTAATCAAAAAGATCTGAGGATATTAATGCGTGAAGCGAGAGATCGACTCCAAGATTCTAGGTCAGTTTTATTTGCTTTCAAACTTTCTTTTTATATACGTGTAACAATTGTATCGGCTATTACTCTGATGGCAGCCTAAATTGGCTAGTGCCCCAGAGACGTCGATAAAACCACTCTTTCCCGAAAAACTTTCGTGCAAGCGTTACCCACTATCATTCACAGATTGAATGCGATTTTGTTTGTCACTCTCAACTGAAAACGGAGTCGTAAGGGGGGCCAAACTCTGATTTGACTCAAGGTATGAAGGCTTTGACTGTTAAACTAGCTTCACTTGGGGCTGCCCATCTGCCAGGTTGGGTTCCATGCCATCAGAATTTGCAGTGCCTTCTCACCTTTTGTGATATGGCTCAAAATCGTGTTCAGTTGCGGTCTTGCTGTAGACATCCTCCCGGAGTGTTGGATTAATCTCGTATGTTGTCAAGTGAAGCGGTGAAGAAAACTTGTTATGTTTCGTGACAGTGAAAGCCGCAAAGAAGCTGTCATGCTTATGCCGCTTATCTCGTTCGCAATACTTGATTGAATGCATGTTTGATTGGAGGTGTAGGCACCTCATCTGGTATGAAAGCACAAGCCTAATCCAGGCCAAGTGCCGTACAGTCAGAGACTGTACGTGGGCTAAGATACTGTCAGGTTGCCCAGCCTAATCTTCCATAGAATCATCAGCTGTTTAGGTCCTACCCTTCTCCATCTTCTTAAGGGTTTTCACGTCATGAAGTGATTCTCTCCATTATGGTGACGATGATGATGAATGCCTTATTAGCCCTTTGATCAAACGTCTTTTGTTTTGGCTCACCGATCAACACACCTGAAGGGCTGGGTGAAAAATAATTCTTACTTGTTTTAGTTTACGTGGATCGCTTCTTGTTCGTTCACCGTTGCTGCGGAATTCTAGATATCAAACCGAGCTTTTGATGAAAAAGTCCATGCTTTTGGTGAATTTTCACTCTGCATCCTGATTGACACAGGTCTCTGCCATAAAGGTCGACATCCTGGTCAATCACACACCGTTGTCTATTTGCATCCAGTCAATATACAACCGCATATAGCGGAAAAACGAAACTATCTGCATTTCATTCGTTCTGAATTTTTGATGCAATTCTCATCCTTACAAATTCGAAAAGTGTCTCAAGTACCGCGCGATCTCGATTTCATGGAAGTGATATAATGGCTACTTTGTCACGACAACCTATTTTGAAAGTAATTGCCGGAGATCGTCAGTATTGTCCATGCTATGTTACATAATAGATACTTCATTAGTTCTCATTTTTAAAACCCTCTTTACTTTGCCTGAAAGTTTGGTTCCATTAGATCTCTTCTCTGCCGAATTCATTTCATGGTTTTCTGCATTTTCATAGGCGATTCGTTTCAACAGATGTTTCAAAGCCAGTCACGATATCTAGTCCTTATCCTCAACAACCTGGGAATGATACGACAAAAGATCGTTCTACCTCCTTTGTGGCCAATTGTGTAGTCACTGAAGGCTCATCTGAACCAAGATTAGAGCTGCGCCTCGTAGGCGATGGAACAAATCCCTTGTCAAACCAACGCATCGTTTATCGAAGCCCGTCCGCTTCTGTCGCGCTGTCAAAAGAACGGATCAATCGGATAAATAAAGTTCGACATCGACTGCTTAGCGCCACTTACTCTCAACCTCACTTGATTCGACGTGCACCACGTAACCCTGGTTCCCTTGGCGTATATCCCAGCAATATTCCTGGCAACAATTCGCATTCTCGCACCGATAGTGATTGTTCCGTCAACAGTGACGTTTCTCAGTCTCGAGATGCATTTTTGGCAAACAACATGACTTCATTTAAATCTCGTCCTCAGAGTGCTTATCACAATTCAACGGAACTCAATTTTTTGCGAAACGTTGATCATCCTTCAACGCTGGCCGATCAAGAAGTATGTCAACAACAAAGACGGCATTCAAGCCATTTTCAATCTCCCTTGAATACCATACGCGATCGGAACATCCTCTCATCCTCCGTTGGATCAGATCACCAACCAAACTCGGACGATGAACTGTCCACGCGATCTAACTTTCAAGAAAATGATGTCCAAGAACTGTCGACTGAGTCAGGCAACCAATACGTTGTGGCTTCCACCCAATCGTATATTTCTCACTCACGCTTCGGGCTTTCCAATGACGGACGATTATCTGTAAGTTCAAAGCGTTCTCTCAGGAACCCCTTTCAAAAGCTTGATAAAAATATTTTACCTGTTTGATTACCGTTACGCCACGTTGAATCCTAGTTAACCTAGCTATATGTTCGAGCATGCAAACTCACTTTCAACATTTAACCCTCTAATTCGTGAACGTATTACGTCAAATTATGTTCGTCACCTACATGACAAGATATTAATGTGCCATCGTTTTTTATCTTCCAACGGTGTTACATCGCTACTTCTTCAAGAGAAATTCGGATGATAGAGACGTTTTCTAAGAATGCCACCTGGCCACTTACCATACCGCGAGAAATAACCGGGTGGTTTATCAGTGACGTAAGACGCCGTGAAAATGAATCTTGCCGTAGCGCTAGGCTCAGTGAGATATTTTTTGCCGAGATGTACTCAAAAAGATCCGCCTGACACTTGTGAAGCCTTGCGCAATATGGCTTCACGCCGAATAGGGTGGCACTAATGTAGTTTATTATGTGTCGTATTTTTGATGGCGCATCATTTTCTCGTAACTTCAAAAGGTACAAATTCGCTTGCAGTGAAACTATTGTACACATTTGCATATTTCGCTTGTCTGCTGTCTTTTTACTCTTTTGCTTATCTGTTTTTCGTAATTCATGCTGCTTGTCTACAGACCTGTGCTTTATGATGATGATGATGCATGTATGAAAACACCCGTCTGGATCCAGACAAAGTACTACACATTCATAGACTGTGCGTGGCCTGACACCCTAAGGTTACCCAGGCTTAGACAAATATATAAGAATGGAATAATTATTATATTATTATTATCACACAAGTCTTTACAGACGATGTGCCAACAAGTATGCCATGAAGAAGGTACATGGGAAAAGGGGGATTTTTTGTCTGTCTGTCGCCACTGGTTCTTTTCTTTTGCCATCACACTGAGTGTTATCAGCCACATATCTTCACGGTTCTTCAGACCCCACCCGGGTAAGCGCGATGTTCCCACGATGGCTAGTGGGGCTGTTAGACGCTTGAGGGTCTTCCGCCAGGTATTCCTTTGTCCGCCACGGCGACGTTTCCAATCAGGTCCAGCGAGTGCAAAAAGAGCTAGGCGAGGAAGGCTTCGCTCATCCATACGGAGAACGTGCCCCAGCCATCTCAGCTGGCACATGGATATATGATCGGGAAGTGGCACAGAGCGTTCGCCGAGGACTGCCCTCCTGACGTCGTCATTTTTGACTTTCTGTTGCCAGCTTAAACTATGTGGCTATGAGACTACAAAAATTTTCCCCGTGCAACTCATTTTCGGTAGCAAATCAATTTAGCACGATATCACAATGGTGTATAATGAACGGACGAGGTTATATCCCTCAATGTTGCCATCACTTGAATGTCTAGAAAATTGACCCTGAATCTCTTACCTTTGTTTCCATACTCCTGGACTGCTGATTAAGTTAATTGTATTTAATTCACCATCCGTGTGAAGTGATATTCGTATCAGTCTTCGGTATGTTAAATCGCTTTCAAAATACTAATTATTTCCATTGGTTAACTAACCTGACCGATAACTTTGCCATGTTGTTATTGTTGTTGTCCTGATTTGGTCGATATCGACCATAGATGTACATCACAAGCGCATAATGGTTTCACGCTCCGCAGCTTTTAGGATGACTAAACAGTTCGATTCGGGAGAGACAATCTCCCCGCGGCGCTCATACCGCGATTGGTAGTACTCGGTCTATCGGCGTCAGTGATTTACTTTCAGCAGCCAAGAGCTGTATCTGCTCTTCTCCAGTTGGGACAGGACGCTTTACACAGTCCCTCCAAAGTGAGCGGTCAAGAGCAAGTTCTTCTCAACTCGTAGGGTCAATGCCGGGGGTTTCATATATAGTTCTCCAAAGCCCACGAGATTCAGTCTCGGAAAACTTGGAATCGCTTAGAAACTGCATACGTCGAGTCGCTTTTTCCACCTCTGGTCCGAAGAAAGCTGAAACGAGCGACTGGTTTGAGGCAAAAGATTCTGAGATGACTACTATTTTGGACTAGAAATGGTCAGCATTCTTGAAGTTCAAAAGTATGTCAACAGATGAAAACTTGCGAATTCTCAGAGCAGCTAGAAATAACTTTGCCATATTGCGTGGTACACGAGCAGAGAATTTGACGAATTTTAACGAAAAGTCAACTAATTTTCGTTATCTGATCATAGAACACATGTCTGTAGTGAAATAAACTGCCTGATTTAGGATTAACAACGTATCGAATGCCTAAAGAAAAACAGTCAAGTGAGATGTGCATGTATATATGTATGATGTATGAAAGCACAAGCCTGATCCAGGCAAAGTGCCGTACAGTCAGAGACTGCACGTGGGCCAAGATACTGTCAGATTGCCCAGGCTTAGACAGATATGAGAAAGAAAATTGAATGTGCAAGTACGTATTATAAACAGTTTTTGGTAGTTTTACTGCATGCGATTTGTATTTTTTCCTTTTCAAATGATACGACACAATCATAAACAAACGTTTCAAGTTTGAACTGTGTACCGCTCTACTCGTTCACCAGACTTAGATTAACGCATCGTCTATTCCAGGTGTGTGCAGCTCATCTCCGTTTATTTGTGCTTACTCCTCTGTAAAATCTGTAGCTTCTTAAGTCCCACCCTTACAAATCTTTTAGGATTTTATTTTATCCTGGTTGGATGTCATTTAAGTATTTGATACTTGGTATCGGTGTAATGCCTTTCCTGGTTGTGATAGTCTGCCAGTTTCATACTGTCTCATTGACACCCAACCTGGTCATACTGTCTTTAACCAAGAAACATTATAAAACCTGTCATAAATTTTGTGCGTTCTGGGAATTTGGCTAATTGGTATCGGTGGGGGGGTAACTAGGGCATCACGTCTCCCATATCGAGACAGAAAGATTAGGATTCTCAGTCGAAGTCTCGAACTAAAAATCCCGATACGCAAGTCAGACGGTCGCCTATCCATTGAACTTTACGGCGTGTAGCTCTGTTTCTTTGCCATAAGCACTACCACTATTACTCGAACCTTCACACCCCTTTGGGATCCATTCAGCGCTGTTGAGTGTATTGAATGAAATAACTTATTTTTGGCTCCTTTGTGCGTAACGGTACACCGTTCTACCTGTAATCAGCTTTCATCGAATGAGTAAAGAAAAGACAAACTCAACTATTATTAACATTATGGTTATACGACATGCGAAATTAATTTTGTAGATAAACGTAAACCGGGATAGTCTGATTTACAACGTAAATTTATGTCACCCAATCAACTACCTAACCAGATTAATCTTAATCATGCCACGGTTTCAAAAATTTTTATCAATGAGATATTTTTGAGGTTTATTCGGGTTGAGTGGAAAATGTGTGAGTATATCAACTGAGCATGATAATCGCTCCTTACTTTTGTATTCCGCTTCCGTCTTCGTGTTGTCTGTACTCATCAACGACATCCGACCAGACCAAGTTCCGTAAGCCGTGAAGCTGATAGAATTTATGAATGAACTTCCAACTTTGAAGCCACTTTTAATTGTTTTTCGCGCACCAATCATAGTGTTCAATGGAAAATTCTGACATTGAATCTGGGCCAGTCTGTCATGTTTACGCAGAAATTTGTTTTTATCAAATATGTTGCCATGGGCGACATGCCCATGGGAACAGGGTATGTAACCAGATAAATACTTGCTTTCTGAGAATAAGCAGTGTTCGCCCTTCAACCGTAGCGTATCAAGCGTTCGTACATATCATCATTTGGTGCAATAAATAGATTGAAACAAAGGAAATGTGCGATATTGAAAATAACTATTCCTTATGCTTTTGTGTTAATATAATGTTGCCTTTTAAGTGGTTTCTCTAGTGCTGAATGCTTGTGCAAAAGATTATCTTTGTTCAGCTTAAACGGCGCTGGGATCTAATTGTACTCCCAAAAGGCACATGGATGACTATTATGATACAATACGGCTTCGTTTTTTGCTAACCCTATCAAACAGTGGCTAAAATGTCTAACCTTATTTACAGTACAATACTGTTTTCGAAGGTACACGCAGTCAAAAATGGAAATTGCATACGAGGCAATTTTACGTTTATAGCTATTGTGTGTTTCGGTAGTCAAGGGTCTTTCACTTTCAGCGGTTAGTTCTACGACGGAGTTGTACAGCTTTCGTTTCATGGATTTTTTAGGCTTGTGCGAAGGTACTAGTATGAAGCCAGGTCAGTTACCACGCAGTGCTGTCCAGTTTTCTTGTCCAAACAACCATTTAACAATCAAATTAGCTTGGCGTAATCATGTGGGGCAACAGTGGCACAATTGCTAAACCCTATATGAACTGCGCTCGACTTCCTTTCGTTTCGGTTGAATAATCGTAGCTCAGGCTTTAGCCAGTATTCATTATTATTATCATTGATAGTGTAGTAGACTGACCACTACAATAACGTCCCCAATAATGTTGGAGAAAAGGCACAGGAGATGAAAGGTTTATCGCGGTAGCCAAAAGGGTGCAGCGTAGCAATCATGGAGCACGAATCAACGGAATGTGAGTTATCAAGGTCAATTGTTATGTACAGTAAAACAATGTTGTTACACAGCCCCCTTCCAAGAAGTCTGGTCAGAGGAGACTTCTGATCAGGAATTGACAATTGAACTGGCCAAGCGGTGCAGGTCGTTCCAGGCTGGAACATAGTCTCTCAGCAACCAGTAACTTCGAACTCAGCCAAGGCACTTGATCTGCGTGGGTCGATTGTCGGTGGTGACTAGGGTAGGATAGACGAAAACCGATACGTACTAAGTCGAGTCACGTCTCACATGGAGTGAACGTGCTGCCAGGGCCGAATCACATGGGGTGAATGTTCGCGAACGGAATCGCCCGTCTGGC
>JACCGJ010004211.1:27848-40289 GCA_013407085.1 Atriophallophorus winterbourni
CCTGTAGATTGTGTTCTAACCCGACTTGTGAATTGATCAACAAGTGTAGGTATGTGATGCATATGACGTTTTGATGTAAAACGTGTTAAAGGAGGTAAAAAAATTATCCTAAAATAACGCCGATGTAAATCGGGAAAAGACGTACCGGAAAAAATCTCGAATTGTGCGTGGATATTGGGCTTACCAATTGTAGTACACGAAGGATTCGTGCATCACGTCGGGCTCACCAATTTGTAGTGGACTGACCACTACAATAATGTCCCCAAGAATGTTGGAGAAAAGGCACTGGAGATGAAAGGTTTATCGCGGTAGCCAAAAGGGTGCACGAAGGTACATGGTAGCAATCACTGAAGACGAATCAAAGAATAGTGTGTTATCGAGGTCAATTGTTATGTACAGTAAAAACATGTTGTGACAATAGCTTTTAACCGGTCGCAAAGTACCAAGTTCTTTAATTAACCTTAAACCATGGACACGTTTAAAATCTTAAAAAAATACAGCGACGGGGGGTACCTAAAAAGCTACTCTGAACTTCAATTGCTCAGGATACCACCAGTGCTATAGCGTAGGCGTTATGGGAGTGCACATTGTGATACCGTGTGCTATATGTAATTGTCCGACACTGAACTGTATGTTGGAGCGCTATCTGCTATCTTTTTTTTCTATTTCTTCTCTATATGTATGTAATCATAAGCCTGATCCAGGCAAAGTGCCGCGCAGTAAGACTGCATGTTGGCTAAGATACTGTCAGGTTGCCCAGGGATTTATGTACGTATGAAATCACAAGTCTGATTCAAGCAGTGCCGCGCGGTTATATACTGAACGTGGGCTATGATACTGTCATGTTGCCCAGGCCTAGACTGATGTAAGAATGAAAATAGATCTGGGTTACCTGACAGTCTCTTACTGTAGAGCACTGTCTGGAACCATGCTTGTGATTTCAGGTATATTGCGTGTATTGGACAGTACGTGTTCACTTAGTTTCCAAGTAATATCAATACCGAGTTTTCACTTCTCAATTTATTCACTTCCGATCTTCAAAGAAAACGCTCTAATTTTCATCGATACTTGTATGCTAAATTGTTAACCAAATTGTTCTGTCGACTTCTTTCAGTTTCCATCTGTTCCTCCGGATCGCAAGCACCAATTCTTCGTGAATCCATTCTCGAACACCCACTCTAGCACTCAGTTCATCGGGGAACCTCAGGTATCGTTTGTTCTTGTACTTGTCTTTCAATTGATTTGAATTTTAAGACATTATTCTGTTCATTTGATCTCTGGCCCGCAACTTCACAGTGTATCGTCATCAACACACGGCCCATCTTAGTTTATCCTTGTATTATGGGTAAATAGTTGTACACTGCTTGCCATGTGTCGAACGAGACAGAGCCTCGCATTTACGCTCGTGGTTAGCACTCGTCACTAAAGCATGTCACTCCACCCACAATATGTCATTGATTGCCAGTGAACTTTGTGGCTGCAAATCTCAAAGACCTTTGTGCTTTCTACTCAAATTCCCATTCGTTCTCGACTGGAGCCAATCTATTCCCACATACTGTAAATGGTTTTCACTTCGCAAGGGAGCACATGTATCAAGCGAAAAGCTGCATGCTCTCATAGCACAAATGTATACAAGTGTTTAAAAACTCGAAGTCCCAGCAAGCTGCTGATTTCGAGATCGGGTCATATTTTGTCAGTAGTAGAGATAGCAATACATCTTCATGAACTTCAGTCTCACGGAAACATCTCAGTGGCCATTCGATGCGCTAGAATGGTTGCCTTTGCTCAGTGTTTTCAACTTTATAGAATGGCGAACCACTGTCATCAATTCACATATCTCTGACGTATGTTCGCATGGCCGAGAAAGCCAGCGTTTGATCGATATCGCATATCGATGCTCCGCTGCACTGATGTGAAGTTGCGCAATGCTTTCGGCCCCTGCAGCTAACCGATTTTTATCGATTTCCGCCGGTTATATTCTCCAGCCCAGCTCCCCTACAGCGTCATTGCTCATGGATGTGCAATCGTGCAGCATTTCTGTGCTGTACGGCTAAATTGATTGGCCAACGGTAGTGAGCTGCATGCTGAAACACGCGGGAGTCTCACTACCATTTCTATTTCCCCCTCATATCTGTCTAGGCCTAGGCAACCTGACAGTATCTTAGCCCACGTGCAGTCTGACTGTACGGCACTTTGCCTGGATCAGGCTTGTGCTTTCATTCCATTGCTCACTGTCTATGTCCATTTTTATTTTGCTTCTCATATCTGTCTAGGCCTGGACAACCTGACGGTATCTAAGCCCATGTGCAGTCTATGACTGTACAGCACTTTGCCTGGCTTGTGCTTTCATACACACATACATGCTTTACCATTCGACTTTTAGCTTGCATGATGTACTTTTTCTATCATTTCGTATACCACTCCTCGTATATTATAATTTTCGTGCTGTTCCCCATGCATTGATCATTAAACACCGCTTTGAAAACCGAAGTAAAATGCCTCTGCGTATATCTAAACTACGATTTTTTAGTTTCTTGGTTGTGATTAAGAAATCGATTATTTTGATCACGTGACAAATTAACTTCTTAATATGTTGACTGGGGTCATTGTGAACAATGAAGCTGTAGGTTTTTATGGTGGCGGGTTCTTTGCGTCATGCTGGCGTTCGCAGTACAATCATTAATGTTGAAAGTGTAATTAAAATGTTCAATCAACTCCTCTGCGCTCTGGGAATTCCGTCGCCATTGTGCTACGTGTCTAAGCTGTTACATTTTAATAATCAATGACTAGTTTTGTCGTGTTTTTACTCTGCTGTAGCATCTCGTTACACAAATACTACTCTGTCAGTCGTGGTTGCACAGATGTGCAATCGTGCAGCACTTCTGTGCTGTGCAGCTAACATCGTGCTAAATTGATTGGCCACCGGTCGTGAGCTGCATGCGAAAACACGCTGGAGTCTCACTACCATTGCTATTTTCTTTTCTCATATCTGTCTAGGCCTGGGCAACCTGACTGTATCTTAGCCCATGTGCAGTCTCTGAATGTGAGGCACTTTTCTGGATCAGGCTTGTGATTTCATACATACTGTGTGTCATGTCCCTGAATTCAAATTCAAACATTGCATTGGGTTAAAATTATATTGTCTCTTTTTAATATTACATTATACATACTCTTTATATCATTTGCAGTCAGGTTTCTCGTTATGGTTTCAACATCGTTTTATTTGGGTTCGCATTTCGGCTCAACCCCTCCTTAACTAACATGAATACGAGATATCATTCACTGTATTTTGCTTTCGTGATAAATATTTATTCCGATATGTCGCCGTAATAATATACAATGCATGTATGAAAACACAAGCCTGATCCAGCCAAAGTGCCTCACAGTCATCGACTGCACTGTCAGGTTTCCCAGGCCAAGACATATATAAACCGTTATTTATAAGCTGTTTCTTCAAATTTGTTGAAACTTGGAATTATTTTTGTTTTGTTTCAGAGCCGGGTTGTGGTTGAGTCCAATCGTGAAAAATCAATCACCGGTCGATCTCGCAAAGCTGGGCGCAAGAACCCACAAGCACCTACCTCCGTCTATAGGAGTAAGTGTGAAATGAACGAATTTTGGTGGTTTTGTTTTCTCTTCATGCACATGTTCTTCACCCGCGCCGTGTGCATGTTCTTATTGATGCTGCAGAGGTCACAAATCGTACTTACTTTGTTTTAAGTGCTCGTAGGTTGTTTGATGGCCGATTAACTTTCCCATTCATCTTGCAGTTGTGCGCTGCTGTTTACCTGCACAAGTAACACCGTACTGCATTGTTTGCCACCAATGACGAGTCTCTGACGGAGGACTCTGTACAATTTTGCTCACATTGTTTCTTTCCAGCTTACTCCCTTGGCGTAGGTGATGTGACAATACACAGACACGCGCGCACACACTTCCTACCCGCACTGCGGCTCGTTTTTCGATTTCATGATTGTTACTTTTTCATCATGAGATAACACATTACATTCGAATCACGTATCGATGCCGCTTTGGTATGCGATGTGCAATTCTCACGTACGTTGTGCTAACTTGATTGCCACCGGTAGTAATCGCCGAAGGAACTAGTCACCTCTCTTAGCTCTCTTATTTTGCTGTCACTTTCTTTGTTTGTCAAATGACCCTGCACAACCTAACAGTATCTGAATGGGCACTTAGCGCATCCGACTGCGTAGCACTTTACCTCACTTCATGCTTTTTGATAGACGACGAATTTAGACGGAAAGTCATGGTGAAACTTGACCCCTGCGGGCAAATAGGGGCATTGCGCTTTTATAATTTTGGGGGGCTGTCTATCAATCTAATTAGTAATACGTTTCGAGTTATTAATACAAAAATCTATGATATGATGTGAAAGCACAAACCTTATCCAAGCAAAGTGCCGCACAGTCAGAAACCTGACCTGAGATACTGTCAGGTTTCCCAGGCCTAGACAGATATGACAAAAGAAATAGAAAGAAAATAGAAATGGTAGTGAGACTCCAGCGTGTTTCAGAATGCAGCTCACTACCGGTGGCCAATCAATTTAGCACGGTGTTAGCCGCACAGCACAGAAATGTTGCACGATTGCACATCCGTGCGGTCAAAAAAATCTATGAGCCCCAAGAGGATAACTGTCGATGTGTTTGGCACTTTTCTTGAAAGAATTATCTTTTTCAACCAACTGAACTCAGCTTGCTGCTCATGTTCTGCTACTCTTTACTCTTTATTTGTATGTGACCGATTTCCCCAAATCGGAGAAATATGTTCCATCATATATATCTCGCAAACTTGGCCACTTATTGAGCATTTGCTCGAACAGAGCTGACGGTAAGGCATCAGGGCCCGCAGTCCTGAATTATTTCATCGATTTAGCTACTGCAAGGCATTTGTTGTAACAAATGTTCAGCCAATCGCAAAAGGTGCTCACATCCCCGTCCCTTACTCTTTTTTACCGCCAGATCCCGCGGTGGTATCACCAGCTCCTTTGTTTTTTGGCCTGTTGATCGAATTAGTTTGGACAATTTTCGCATGTTACTTTCGTTCGAGTGAGGCTTAAGTAGCTACAATCAATAGACATCTGTTGGTCGTTTGGGCCTATATCCATAACCACTATAACTGCACGTATCATACTATTGCAAATGCGCTTCTTCATTCAAATTCGGTACTATAAAATACCATGACGTGTGTTGCATTTTTGGAATCAGTTGAGAGCATAAACTAACATGTAGAATTGTATAGAGCACTTATATTAGGCGCATCATAGAAAGGCGTTGCTGATACACACAAACCAAAGTAAGAGCTAGCAAGGCCGGTCAGTCTTACTATCTCAGTTCTGGCGTATCATATATATGAATAGGTATGAAGTTCAGAAAACAAATTACTGTGCCTTCTACCGTTTTCCTTGTTTAAATTGATGTCTGGCTTCCACTGGCAGCGATAAGACTTCGCAAACATAGAGACGTGTGGCACGCACGACTGCGTTGTACCATCAACCTTTTGTTATAGAGTCTGATGCGTACTTGCGACTGATCAGCCAAAGTGCCACTTGGTCATACACAGCATGTTGGCTCGGATACTGTCAGGTTGCCCATGCCTAGACAGATATAAAATGTTAAACTTAAAACGGTCGTGAGACTCCAGCGTGTTCCCGGGGGCAGCCCACTACCGTTGGCGAATCGATTTAGCCGGGTGTTTACTGCACAGCACTGAAGTACTACACGATTGCACATCCGTGCACTTGAGACGGTGCTGTAAGGTTACTGGTTCATATATATTGTATCCGTCCCTGAAATATATTATTTAGACAGTATCTTAGCCCACGTGCAGTCTTGGTTTTGCGGCACTACCTGCATCTGGTTTGTCATTTTATACAATCATATCGGATTCTATTGCCTACCTGTCCTGACCCATAATTCAACGTAAGTGAACTTGAAAAATGTAAAAGGTTATGTCAGCTACTGTAAAAGATCACGTGAGTAATAGTTTATGTTTATTACGCTGTTTTATAGTCTCTGTATTGCGTGTTACCAGCTAATTTCATCGATATTCTAGGTAGTATCGTGAACAATATCACTTCTTGCGATTCATCGATCTACAGATATATTGTAGAAAAGTGCGTACCCGTCTTATACTAGTTGTTGATAGTGTGTAGCGGTTTCCGTTTGATCGCAGCCTTGTTCGCTCGTTTTCGGCGGTACTCACGGATTCGGAAATGTGCATCGATAATTTGTTCACGACGTTTTCTTAATCCAATTCTCTTTCGGATATTTCTGTCCATTGTTCACGATACCCCGAACCGACTGATTGTGAAATACTGTTTTCGGTCGGAATTGTTGACTTGCGTTTCTTCGCTCTAGTAAAATGTTGACCTTTATTGCGAGGAATGTCCGTTTACTCAAAGACAAAGATTTTGTACGTCCTTCACTTTCTTTATTCGGTGTTCGTTGTCACAACGACACCTCTCATTACACTTTCTATTTCAACTAGCTTACTATTTCAATGGTTTGCCTCTGTACTAAATACTGCGGCACGCGCATAGTTTACACTCTGTGTTTGCTTTGAGACCAAGCACTTAATTCGGTCCATCTTCATTGTCATTTTCGATTTCACAAACTCTAATATAAATGAATTGCACAGATGTGCAATCGTCCAGTACTTCTGTACTATGCACCCAATGCCGTGCTGAATTGATTTGTGCCACCGGTACCAAGCTGCGTGCGGAAACAAGCTGCAGTCTCATTACCTTTTTATTTCTTATATTTGCCAAGGTTTCGGCAACCTGACAGCATTGCATCGATAGCACATACCGTGTGTTTAACTGTCATACAACCATTACAACTGGGAAGGGTGGGACCCAAAAGCTACTGAACCGACATCTCGAATCAAAACGCGCATTTAACGAAGCGTTGTGAACGAGTAGAGGGATATCACGATGACAGCTGCCTTTTGACTTTCTCTGTCACTCACCATTTCCTGTTCTTTTTTCTTCCTCATGTCTGACTAGGCCTGGGCAACCTGACAGTATCTTAGCCCACGTACAGTCTGTGACTGTGCGGCACTTTGCCTAAATCAGGCTAGTGCTTTCATACCATACCATCATAACAAGTTTTCCTCCCCACTTCACTTGATGATATAGAAGATAATGAAACAATCCAAGAAGGTACCTACAACAAGACCGCTATTGAGCAGGGTTTTGAGCCATATCACTTAGAGTAAGTGGGAAACAGTCGCCCTGATTGCAGCTTAGTTAACAGTCAGAATCTGGACACCCGTACACCGGCGTCATTCCGAGTTAGGAGTAGGAAACAACCGCCTTAGGAAAATGATGACTTCCCATTCGGAATACGTGATTTAAGCAGAGAAATCTTTGTATGTTAACTTGTTTTTCGATATCTACATCGCTACCACAGATATTAGTGTTACGTATCTGATGATGTGGTGACGACGATTATTGAGAACCTGCAGACGTCTTATTTCTTCTTCGCTCCTCAGTCTACGGGTTTGACATCATCCGTACAGCAAAACTATGGAACTGCTCTTGAGCTTTAGTGACAAGTTTCTTTGGCATCACAGATGACCCAAGCTACGAAACGCACCCGTTGCTCTGAAAATGCGAGCTGAAATCACTGTGGTCTATGACAATTCATAACTTTTCCTGGATCAGGCTTGTGATTTTATACATACACAGTTGAATGCTCCCACATGTACAAACGTAACGTTCCTTTCCGCGCAGCTTAAAATTTCTAACCGATAGACTTCATGAGTTTAAACTAAAATCTGGCTAGCTGTCGGGTAGAATAATGTACTTCTACCCAGAACAGATAATTAACAAACCTATAATCACAGCGAACTTCATAGTTCCTTGCCAGTGACAATCAATACACTATGGTTGTGACAGTAATATTAGATTGTCGTATATCCATGTGTCACTTAGATGTTCGATCCTTCCACCGGTTATAACCGAAATGCTATATACTTATACAGTTTTGTACGCCTTTGTTTTCTCGTTACAGCCTTGGGTTTCCCCGGTTTACTTCCGACTCGGGTGCGTCATCCTATAATCTACCCCAAGCACGGGAATACTGCATTCTTGGCAACGCAACGAAATCCGTCTTCCCTGGGGTACCTCTCTGGTGGAACTTCCTTCATATCGAGACCTTTCATGGGTTCGGATATTCTATGCAATCAATCCGGTTCCAATTTCACAACTAACGAGACTCCTGTCGGTTTTCGACCACAGTTTGCCCAACAATCTACGTTTAATCCCACGCGGTACTCGTCTGTCGTAACATCTTGTGGGCCGCGTAGAGTGCAACCGATCGCCACTTCTCAACACAATCCTTCGCATGAGTTCATCTCTTCCGAGGAATTGGAACATGTTGATATCGGTTGCTTACGGACCTCAGGTACCAGTTCATCCGATTCCATGCAGCCATACCCACCCAATGGCTCGTGTGATGTTACAAATCATTCCAATGTCTCGTGTCCAGAAAACACCTCGCCTGTGTCCCAAGCAGCCTCGAATCCCGCTGCTACTGGACAGTCTCAAAACGCCAGTGACAATGGTGTGCAAGTTTGTAAAAATCGATATTTTGTTATTCGTCCAAATGCGATATCCAAGCCGTCTTCAGGTTCCGTCCTCCGTGCCAAACCAACGGGTTCATGTTCAAATTTTGACAACCAAATCCCACCCTCAGGTGCTTCGCCAAGATGAGACTTTCACACTGCACATTTTCGCTACGTTGATCCATTTGATAGTATTGCATCATCTTCCTGTCTTCCCGATTTCCTTTGTCACTTTCCGCACCACCGCTGAAGATAGCTTTTTCTATTTGTTACCACATCTTGGTTTACGACTTGGGTTTTCTACTGAACTTGTAAACTGAGCACATGACAAAGTTTTCTAAAGTGATATTTTTCGCTCGAGTATGGAATTTTTACGGGTTACCTGTTTTCGGCAAGTTCTATACGTATGACGCACTTGTTTGCTCTGTGATGCCAGCTTAGAACTAGATGCATGACGACGATTAAGATACCAGACATATCATACTGTAGTTGAAAATCTTGAAGTTCTATCTAGTTGAGACGTTTCTCTGTTATCCCGAAGGCTCCATGCAATCTCTACCTTTTCGGCATAAAAAATTTCTATCCTGACACTGGCAGGTCTTGTTTTAAACATTATCCTCAAAGACGGCATTGTATGGATGAAAACATGTACAGAGTTAACGTTCCTTTTCGCGCAGCCTAAAATTTCTAACGGATAGACTTCAGGAGTTTAAACTAAAATCTGGCTAGCTGTCGGGTAGAATAATGTAATGCGATATTGACAAGATAGTTCCTGTGGCAACAGAAACGCAGACTTTGAATGCTTATGTTTTAGGTAGTTGTCCGTTGGTTTCAAGTCGTTACTCAAACCGAGCTCTCTTTTCTTAACCACACATTAGCATATCAGCATTTTGTGCATTTTACCTCCCTTGTGTCACTCATCTGCCTGCTGATATGCCGCTTTTGTCATTAGGCCACGGGGACCCTAAGGGTTTGTGCTCATCAACCTTGCACTCATATGAGTTCTCCCATTGCACAAGGTGCTATGTTGTCGCAGTCATTTTTCGGATTTGTTGGTACCCGTTTTACACCTGGGTAAAAGTAAGATTGAGAGCGTTTCCCAATATGTACTACCTGCTTGAAAGATGCACGCGTCAGCTTCTATTGAACCGTGACCAAGTATACCGTTGGTTCATCACTCTTCAAGAGTTTTACAACGGGGTCGCATTCGAAGCAGCTTCTGAGTCCTAGAATAATTAACCGCTGTGGTATTAGATCACTGGAGTTTCGCCTAGGAAGACTGGGTACCGCTAAATGAGGTTAATTTAATCGTCATGTTCTTTGGTTGCTCAAAAAATTGTTTGATGGGGTTGATTGCCACTTAGCGCTCTACACACTATCCGTGGACAACTTTCGCGGAAACTTTAGTTTGACACTCGTAGCATTTATCATGACTAGTATAGTGAAGTGTTTTTGTAGCATCACGTGCGTTATTTCGCATTTACTGTGCTGCGGTCGCTTTCTGCTTCCTGTGTGTACACGAAACTTGCACCTCCGGTCTAGGCCTGAACAACCTGCCAGTATCATAATCCACATGGAGTGTACTTCTATGCGGCACTTTGCATGACTCAGTCTTGTGACTTCATGCATGCATAACGTGACATAACTTGGAATACTGCGACTGCTTTCCTATTAGACGCTATTTTGTACAACAGTAGTGCTTACGAAGGTTAGACTCGGTATATTAGCCCGGGTTGACTGTGTTTATAAACCCGATAGCAATTAGACCCTCTCCCGAGTCGATTTTATGACACCCTTGGATCGAAACGCGATATCACTGTATTGCTGTCGTCGGTGATCATGTGTGTAATCATAACAATGCATTACCACGCCGTTCCCTTCTAGGGTATATGAACGCGTTTGAATCTTAGCCATAGTTACCTATGCTATGTACCTTTTTATTTCGTTTTAGTTCATCTGTTATCTAGTTTTGATATCGTCCAGGAACTCACTAATTGGAAGTCCGCAAAAGCTGCAAACCATTATTATAATGGAGCGTATGAACATACCGGGTTTATCTCGTTATCCCAACTAGCTGTATCCGAGTGGGTCACTTTACATGACCGCGAATATATGCGTCGACTTAGTTCTCTCTGCGCGTTGTTCTGTTGGCGCCTATCTCGTACACATCGCTGTCATCTCGTTGGGGGTTCTGGCTCGACAAAATTAGCGTTGAATAACACCGCGTTGTTTGATCAATTTGAATGTCTGCGAACCTCTGATAGTTTGGCATCGTAGGATCATTGTCAACAGCTTTCTTATCCCCTTCACAGACGCCTTTGTGCTGTACTTGCGGGTCTACTAAGTGGTCAACTTCCGTCGAGCATATCTTTCGGAATGCGGGTGTTCCTCACTGTTGACCCAGCCAGCTAATGCGATGCTGTTGGAATGGCATGAACATGCTCTGTAGACTTATTTTCGTTCATCGTATTTCCTAGGTGTAATTGATGATTTGCAAAGGGAAAGCATAAACCCCCTTCTGTGTACAAGCTTCACCGTAATATATTAATGCACTTAGAACGCGTGCACTGCATTCCATCGTTTTTACTATATTCATTCTATGGTTGCCCCAGACATGAGTTTAAACGGACAAGATGGCAAATGCTCTTCCATTCCGTTTGTACGGATGTGCAATACTTCGGTGCTGTTCGGCCACCGTGCTAAATTGATTTGCCACCGATAGTGAGCTGTATTTGACAATACGTTGGAGTCTCACTACTATTTCTATCCTATTTTCCTTTCTCATATCCGCCTAAGCCTGGGCAACCTGGCATTATTTTAGCCCACACGCAGTCAATGACTGTGCGGTACTTTGTCTAGATCCGCCTTGTGCTTTCATGCATACGTACATACACTTTTTAACAGTGATGCTGGAAGAGGGTCAAGTCCCTAGCCGAAATCTTTTGTTTTATTCATGTGACCAACGAGGGAGTAATGTGGGCGGCATCGGTAGTAAACATTTCACGAATTAGCACATTCAATACCATTGTTTAAGCTTTCGTCGCGTGCGTTGGTCAATTTTGTTTCCAGTAGCTAAGCGAAGAAAATGCTAAACAATGGAAGGCTCAGTCGCAAAATAGAACTCAGCAAATCGCCTTCTCTTTACTACCTAATTGTCCTCAAGTTAAGCGTTACTAAATCCGTTTATTGGGTGTTTCTCTACTCATGTTTAGCTTTGAAAATGATATTTGTTGCCGAACAAAATGTTAATTCACGAACCCGATCATATTCTCCATACTTGGCATGTGAACACCACCAAACCCGTCGTAGTGTGTGATGGAGTGTTAATCGTCTTTCTCGTTCAATTTATACGTTCCTATCGAGTTTAAGTGAATTGCACAGGTTGTGAGAATCCTTTCCAAACATTTCTCTGCTTTATAGGGCTGTGATTTCTTTTCTTTAATCTGTAGGAGCAAATAGCATGTATGGCCTGCATTTTTGACGCGGAAAATATAGACGTGTATTTACTCAGACGATGCGTTGTTGACTGTTTTTTGGATCGAAGTGATTCCGAATGTCTATAGCTCAGGCACAAAATGGTTACTTTGGTCGGTGAGATCATCAGTGAAGCTTTGAACTATTTCACCTTGGGCATCTTAGTCGTATGTTTTTTGCTGTGTGAGAATATTCATACCAACTGTGAGAACAAAGCTCGACTCGGTTCACAACACGCAACCATATTGTACGATCACTACTGGCCGAAAACAAACTGTTAAAATCCGGTTCGGTTGGTGAACGAATCTGTAAATACAATCAAATTTTTCCAATCAAGTCTTGTGTATAAATTCTTCGTTGACAAAGATGGATGCTTCACGA